>CAJPVJ010000031.1:0-59101 GCA_905397405.1 Oppiella nova
TTTGAATAAAAACAACACTTTGAAAAATAGCAATAAATGCACATTTGCTTCAAATTGTGGACAAGTCGTGCGGTTTCATAGAATATAATGCTTATAATTGTTGACTCTTACAGAATATCATTGGTTTAAAATCTCACGAAAAATGAATTATGGGCTACTTTTGTCAATGCATTTTCTTATTCTTGTTGCAAATTTCTATAAATAAAATGCTATCAAAACTCATCGCAAAATGAGATTCAAAGTTAATGATATTGTTTTGAAAGTCATGGATAACATGTATTAATTTACTTGATATATAAATTTATATTAATATTGATATACTGTACCGGTAAATATATCATGCATAAGGTTATGTCACTCAATAAATTGGAGTCAAATAAACAATTGTAAAATGAATTGAAAAAAAATGAGAAATAGTTATATTTGTCGAGACATTAATAAACAAGAAATATGTTAAGCAATCAATAATTAATAGTTTTGATTGAGAAATAGTTTGAATATCTTACGGAAGTCACAGCTTATAATCAATATTTGAATTCATATAATATGAGTGTAAAGAATGTTTAGACGGGGTTTTAGGCTAAAAGAAAGGCAGATGTGATGTGAAATGAATGCCATTTATGCGATTTTTGTGTTGATTTTTACGGCACTACTATGTGCTGCATCTCTTCTCCCTACGGGTGCGAAAGTATACGTACAGGTTATGCACGAAACCCAGTATAAAATGTGGAGGTCGGCCTACAACGGGATCTAAACTCAGCTCAAAACTGTTACCTGACCGCACAGTTATGTTAGCAGTTGTGCCTTATATGCTATAATAACACAGCATTCAAAGCATTTTAAGTGTGTCTCAAATCTTTCACGGATTCAATCAAACCAAACAACTCTGAGCTCAGTCTCAGTTATGCAGTGAATGTAGTGTTGTGTGTGAGTCCATCACTTACAGTCCACCCTACCATACCATACCATACCATACCATACCATACCTGTGCCATCATTTGTGACAATTCGATTAGCGGCTAATTGACTAATTGACTAATTCTTGATTATTCACCCATTCATACATTATCTCCAAATTAACTTTTGGTAAGTAAAACTTTATATCAATTATATCAACCTTTTATCTACTTTTTCCATATTTTCTCACATAATATTCATGCATATTATATTTAGACCAACATTCTTAGTGTTCAGTTAATTGTCAAAATTATGCAAATTAATCAATTTTTCTCCATTTAATTATTAATCAAATTGCATGCTAGTATTAAATGCTAATTATACAATTTTTAACTGAAATATTTTTCTAGTTTAAATATTTTAGTAAAATGTAAAACTTATGCAAAATTATATAAAAGTAATTCATAGAAATTCTGAAAAGCCAATGTCAGTATAAAACATTAATAATCACATAATAATATAATGATTGGATTGACTGAGTAAACAATTTAAATGAGTGTTTGTATAAAACCAATGAGTAATTAAATTAAATTACTGTCTATTTATTTGTGCGCAAAGGATATGCTTTTGCTTATAATTTAAGATCTCATTCTCAATATCATATAATTTTGTCTACAATTTATAATTTTGTTTTACATCACTATTGCAATCGAGTGCCGAGAAGTCAATAGTCTGTGGGAAATTCCGATGAGAAACAATCTCACGGCAGGCCTACCATACCCTTGCTTTAGTATAGCTCATACCTACTGACATCAATCCAATCCTTCGGCTACTGTTCAATGAGTTTAACATTTGTTTATTATTAACTTATTTTACTTTTATTTTACAATTGTCTCAAATGATTAGAAATGTAGAAAAAGTTTTCTAAATTTAATAAAAATTTAAGACATTTAAAAATCTTCCCAGAGATTTGATTAAGTTTTTAAGCTATTTTTATATAATTTCCTTTATAATTCAATTTGATATTACAGTTATACAAAAAATACAGTATTATACAGTTTTTGTGGAAAATTGGTTTCAAAGCACACATAAAACTAATGATATATTTATTCAAAAATAGGTGATTGAGAAGAATTAAAGTGGTTAAAGAAATTCAAGACTATATAGAAATATGCTTTGGTTACGCGTTATATTTGTGGCCACACTATTAGGGGTAAGTAGGCTTTTAGGGCTGACTTTTGTATGTCTACAGTACAGAATATGAAACTCATATTATGAATGCCAATAAACGTCTATAATTTGTAATGTAATGCAATAGTGAATTGAAATGAGAGCTCATATTCTCGTACGGAATGATTGGTTTTGATCGTGAAAACAGTCGTTATTATCATTGACTTCCTTTTGAGGAATTGATGTTTTAATAGTTGATTAACCCCTCAATGAGAGTATAGTTAGAGGAGTTAATGCCTCGACAGTCAAGGTCCCGGTGCTTAAACCAACGGCGCCTTTTATTTACATAGCCTCAAGTGAACGAATTTTTTATTTTAAAATTATTTCTAAATCTTTGTGTTTAGCAATGATTTCAAGAATTATTTCATTTTACAATTTTGTAATTTTGTTTAATGTTGTGTTAAATTCAATAATCTTCTTATTGTAAGATTTAGTTTAATTGTCTAAACATTACACGAATTCAAAGCTATCTTTTCATCTCATGATTAACTCATTATATAAATACTATTATATTATTATATCTACTGTTGGGAAAAGACCTAACTTTGGATTACAATTGCTGTTGACTATGAAAACGCTTTTAATGCGCTTTTTGTCCATTAAATTAAACTCTATTGTGATTTAAATACAAAAACGCTTAGGATTTGCACAAAATATAACATAAATATTATTTAATTTAAACGAATAAAAAACAATTATCAAACAGACAACCAGTTTTGTGAAGTGATCTCTAACAGAGAGATTGCTGGCGAACTTTATCTCGCAATTCATGACTAAAATCAATATTAATTCAAAATTCCTGAATTGCAATTATTTTTCTCTTTTAACATATTATTAAGAATCGATTTTAAAAGCAATAGAATTTGAAAAATATTTATGCAAATGAAGTGCAACTCTAATCCAGTTATAGTAATAAATTGTGAAAAATTGAATCACAATTAATCGGAATTATTGCGATTATAATCATTGAAACTAAAATTATGATCATTAAAGAGGCTATAAATATGCATAAACTGATAGCTAATCAATCTATAACTGAGTGCAGGACCAATTCAATGGGCAATGGGTTGTTTACATGTATGGGTAATGACAGGTGCCGAGTGCCTGGTGGTACTAATACTAGAATAGTGGTACTGATTCACCTGCAGCTCCTACTGCCTGCTGATACAGTGCCTCAGGGCTGAGGCATCCATTCTCACCGTTATGTAAGACTTCTATATAAAGCCATGTATGCAAAGGTCGCGTAAGGAATTCAGCCAAACATTTAATACCCCCATCCCTTGCCATGCCATCCCATGCCATCCCATGCCATCCCATTGCATCCATACACTCCTCCCTCGTGACCGAATGCCGAAGGGATGTTTGCAGTGAACACTACAACCACTGCATTCACTTCATTGACTTCCTGTTCAATATTATATACTATTTTATAACATTAATATATTCAATGAATTACACAAACATTATACACAATACACACTAACAGTATTAATAGCATTAATAGTTAATAGTAAACTGTATGCTCACAGATAAACGAGTTTAATATAGTTTCATATATTATCAACAAAATTATAGACCCATTGATTAAACCATATCCAGAAAGAAAGATAAAGAAAAGACTTTAAGTTAATAGACGTTAAGACTTATTTGTGAGTCTAAAAAGAGTTGGTTTATTTGATTTAAAGGAATTCCACTCATATTTATTACATCTTTTATACATAATAACTAAGAAAATGATAGTTAATTCCTCTAAAGACAAGAAGTTCACCATTTATTGACACTTAAAGCGTTTTATTATTCATGTAAAGTATTTTTATTACAAGTCCTTTGAGAAAGAATTACAAAAATGCCATTCAGTTTGTTTTAGACACAATCATATTATTCTTTGATCACAAACACATATGAAGTTATTTTAGTGGTCACACAAATATAAAATATGATTTTTAGCATAACTGTGCTCTCAATTGTTTCTCAGAGCCACTCTAAGCCGGAATGAAGACTAGTTTTCTTTGATCTAATACTAAACTATTTTCATTTAATTGAATGCATTAGAAGTGAAATAACAATATTTGTGATGTATTTGAAGTCAAATATTATGATAAGACATGTAATAAGTAATACAACAACTAATATGTAATCACAATAACTTACTGTACGCTCAATAGTATGGTCTGTACGCCGAAGAGGGTCACGAAAATATTGAGGCAAACAATGCCAACGAGAAAATTGGAGCACAACTTGATGTGCATCCGGACGACGACTTAATCAAAGCCGAGTCTCAGGACTCCATCGAGCATCAGGTCTACCCTCAGCATCAGGTTATTAGACAAACAAATACATAGATTATCACTTCTTTCACGTGTCTTACGATTATTGAAATTACAATTATATACAAAACTTTGATTTGAAGGGACAATACGATGGCATACAAAGCCCGGGCATGCCTTTAAACATCCATAATTACATGCAGGCGGCGCCGTCCAAGCATGAAGGCATCGGCATCCCTATACCCGTGCCATTGCCACTGCCTGTCAGACCCGGACAGATCATTATGCCTAACGGCCCTCCGCAGAAGGGCCCTCACGGACCTCCTTTCAATGGACCTCAACCTGTATACCCCGGTGGAGCTCAACAAAAACACGGAGGCTTTCCCATTGAGAATAATTATGTGGAATATGGGCCGGAAGTGCATGGCTCTCCACCTCAACAACAATTTCAAGGCAATTGTTATCTCTTTGTTTAAACACATAATAATTATCTCATTATATAAGTTGTGAACAGAATATCTAATAATATAGACATTTAAAATGAGATTATAATTTAAATATCAATACTTAATGATTAGGTGTGGCCGCCGGACCGCAAGGAGGGAACGACCCCTGGCCTCTGCCAATGCCGGAAATGCCCAAAATTGTTCACTTGGACGTCAAGTGCGAGAAGAACCTGATGAAAGTGGCCATAGAGTTCGACAAACAGTTCAATGGCATTATCTTCAGCAAAGGGCACTACAGTTATGGCAATTGCGTTCATCTGCCGGCCGGCTCCGGGAGGAACAGTGTCTTCTTTGACATCTCAATCAACAGTTGCGGAACCACTGGAAACACTCAAAACGGATTGTATGGCTATGGCTCACAGAGTGGTAGCGGAACCTTCTTCGAGAACACGATTGTCATCCAATACGACGCTCAGGTGCAGGAGGTGTGGGATCAGGCGAGGAAACTGCGGTGCACGTGGCACGACCAGTACGAAAAGGCCGTCACTTTTAGACCCTTTCCCGTCGATATGCTCGATGTGGTGAGGGCTGACTTCGCCGGTGATAACGTGGGCTGTTGGATGCAGATCCAGGTGGGAAAGGGACCCTGGGCCAGTGAGGTGGCCGGCATTGTCAAGATTGGACAGACCATGACTATGGTGTTGGCCATCAAGGATGACGAGAACAAGTTTGATATGTTGGTCCGCAACTGCATCGCTCACGACGGCAAACGAGCGCCCATTGAATTGGTTGATAGCATGGGATGTATTGTGAGACCCAAACTCATGAGTAGATTCACCAAAATCAAGAACTTCGGATCGAGTGCTAGTGTGTTGTCGTACACACACTTCCAGGCCTTCAAATTCCCGGACAGTATGGAAGTACACTTCCAGTGCACGATCCAAATCTGTCGGTTCCAGTGTCCGGAGCAGTGTACCCAACATCAGGGCCCGCCCGCAGACATCGTCAACCTATACAGCGGTTCAAACGGCGGACAAAACAACTTCCACTCCATTGGAAAGCCGAGAGAAGAGCGAGATGTCGACCGGCATATGGACCGGCATATCATCGCCAGTTCCACTTACAAACACGACTCCACTCAAGTCGGCCTCAACCGTATCATACAAGTGGTGTCAGCCGGAGATCTGTCTTTCACTCTTCAGAACGAATCACTTCCTCTTCTGTCGCAGACATCAGATGAGAGTGACGTCATCTGTATGTCACTCATCGGATTCACATCAGCCGTCGTTATCTTAATCGTCATTCTTCTCATATCGTGTCTATTCTCAGTATTTCTTTGCTTAAGGCAAAGATCATTAGAGTCGAGCAGCAAACTGACCGCCCTGTCCGCCCCCACCTTTTCCTACGACATGCGAACGTATGCCAAACCACCATCACATGCATCACACGTGCAAATGACAAAACGCTGATCACCTCCTCCTCCTCCCTAACCATCACTAATCACTATTCGCTAACAAATTGCTTGTCGTCATCGCATCCAAAGCTCAAGTCATGACAACTCTCTCCCTTTCTCTCTCGCATTCATCCATTCAATGATTACTACAAATATTTCTACAAAAAAGTCAATAAAAGTTTGACGAAATCATCTTCAAATCGACTAATAATTTATTTATTATATTCATATAAACAGAGATCTAATGAGTTTTGAATTTCAGAGATGTGTTCATCTGTTTGCTGATGATATGCCTGTCTATGAGCTGATAGTGAGGACTCATTCACTCATTCACTGATCCAATCGTATGCAACATTTGCAACAAACAAGTGCTTAATTGTGTGTCAATTCAATTCAAATGCATTACTAAAGAAACCCTAACAGTAGTCCCAAACAGTACTATCCATTACTTAAACCTGTTTTTTATTTAAAGAGAAAATTTTTACAAAAATTCAAATAATTTGTCTTTAATTCAATTATTATATTATATGTATTGTAAATATTCTTTAGGAGTTAATTCATTTGTATTTTCAATTATTGTTATTCTAATGTATGATAAGTTAATAATTAATCGCAACAAATGTTTTTTGTTTGTTTTGTAAGTTTAAGTGAAATCACAAGATTTGGTGGCCAGCGGTCAGGCGGTTGTTATTAAATATAAAAAATTGTTTCATTAATATATTAAAAACGATTCTTTTGTATTGTTTTTTGATTAATAACTAAATTATTTAAAATGATTTTGACTCAATTTATTGACAATTAAAAGCAAACTTATAGGATGAGTGATTTTTTGAGACACTAATAAATGAAATGTTTTTATAAAGTATACAAATGTTACTTTGTACAATATTTTGTTCAATTTTAAGTTAATCTGTTTTGGGAAAAGATTATTTATATTAATAACACAATTTTATTGGAAACTTTATAAGTAGTATTGGGAGTTTAAAAATATTTATTTGGTGCCTTATAACACATATTCTGATAAGTTGAGAATAGAAAATAACTTCAATTGATTTTTAAACTATAAACACATCAAATGTATTATCAGTCAAATAATGTGTCAGTTATTTGAAGACATAAAAAGAACTGAAATTCCAGTTTTTGTTGAGTTGTGTATGTGTTTGTGGTTGTATTTGGGTTTGTGTTTGTGTTTGGGTCAGTCCAGTCAGTCTTTTCTAAAGTCTGGAGCAAACACGTGATGCAAACCATTCATACATGAGTTGAATCAAAGAATAGAAGTGCCCAACAAACACATCATTCATTCATAAATTCATAGGACAGGTAGTCTCACCAAAGGGTGCTGTAAATTACACTAACTCCTCATACTGTGCTAAGTTCTAGTATAGCCATAAACTAAATGTTGAAAAATAATTTTATATTGATTAAAATAGAAAATAAGACAAAACACTGTTGTGTAAAGTATAAATATATTTGAAAATAAAAGTACTATCATTGTGTTATTAATTTTTTGTTAAATTGAGAGATATTTAGCTTATAACTCTTATTTAGAGTTACCATAAAGATTTAATTTAAATTTAATTTGATTTGATAAAAAGTTACTTGTTTACTCGTTAAAAATTGTTCAGTAAAATACAGACAAAATTACAAACATAAAATCAATTTTTCAAACAAATAATTTATTGTAATAAATATTTTTTTCATTATTTCTTTTGAAATTTAATACATTTCATGAAAACACTACGAAAAACTCCCACAAAATTCAATGAATTTGGAAATCTAAAACCCGTACACATTTTATCTCAACTTTTGTACACATTTTATTTAATTATTTGTTGGAAATATCTGAAAATAAAATTAAGAAATAATAAAAAATTTATAAGATGAAAATGCGTATAATTATTTATGTGCTTGAGTTATTAATTGTAGTTTCATATGTTATATGCGATGGTATATAATTTCATTGCAAGTTTTATTAGCAATTATTGATATTTAAATAGAAATTTTATTTTCAGATGATTTGATACAAATAAAAAGATTAAGGAAAGAGTTATTGGAAAATCGTAAGTATGATAAGTGGAGTCGACCGGTAAAACAACACCAAACCCCCACTTGGCTTCAGATGTCTATGAGTATCACTCATTTGACAGATTTGGTAAAACTAGACATCCATAACAAAATATTTCACATATATTATAATAAATTTATTCAAATTCAATTCCTATTCAATCTTTAGGATATCGTTAAACACATACTAACGGCCGAAGTATGGCTACATTTGGTAAACACTTTTATGTGATTTTTGTCAAGAATTTTAAACTAGACTGAAGTGAATTTGGGTCTCATTATAGGTCTGGATGGATGAGCACTTGACTTGGAATCCAAATGAATTTCAGGGATTAAATGTAATTATGTTTTATTCAATTAACTCAAAGGAAATGAATTAAATGCGGAAAACTCTTAAATTCTTTATTTTGATTTAATTTTTAAATTTTAAAAGATATGAAGAATTTTAGAGATAAACGTTAGGTCCTGAAGAGCAGCTCACAAACCATTTTGATTTTTATACAACATATTAAAGAGTCATTAAATGACTTTTATATTTTCCTTCAAGTTTAACATTGAACTCGTATTTAAATCGATATCTGTCACCAAAACAAATCTGTGTTTATGGTTTGAAATAATAATAAATGCTTTATTAGCTAACTTCTGGGCTTTAAAGCAAAAAACATATTATTTAAAAATATTTTTGCTTAATTTTAAATATAAATTTTGCAATTACATTAAATATTTGGTTAATATAAAATTTATTATAGTTATTGTACAATGGGTATTTGATAAAATTCTTAAATATAAAATGTTATTTTATAATTTCATAAAATATTAATTATTATTAAATTACTAAATCAAAAATAAAACGAAGAACTAGTGAACAAAAAATGTAGACATAATTGACCTCATTTTGATCATAACTTTATGTTTAAAGTCTTTATAAAAATAATGAAAATCATAATTCTTTTATCAAACACTTTATAATAATAATAATAATAATAATAATAATGTTTATCTCTAATAAAGGAAATACATTTTGGTTGCGACGAGTTGTGGAGACCAGACATCTCTTTGTGGAACAGTGCGGACGGGTATGTCTTCATATTTAATTCATTTATTTTTTCATTTTTGAATATACAATTTAATTATAATAAAAGATTAAACACTATTATAACTTTATTAAAGCAACGGCTTAAACTAAGAACTAAGCTTATTTTGGTTGTATAACTTACAACGGATTAATTTTGTATAAATTTAAAAATCAAGTTAACTCCAATTTAATGTTAATAATAATTAATTATTACCAAAAGATTTAATTTAGATGAGAATTTAGCAAAGACTCACATAATAGTGAAGTCTAATGGCACTGCCAATTGGTTTGTATGAATTGAAGCAATTTATCTGAAATATGACATTAAATGTGGGAACCTCTCAATATTAGGGTACCGGCCGGTTCTATACGGACCTCATGTGATGTGGACTTATCTGACTATCCCTACGATAAACAGACGTGTGATATATATTTTGGCTCATGGAGCCATAGCCAGGAACACATCAATATTACAACATTAGGTTTGTTTATTGAATATTGAATAAATTGTATGAATTTATTGAATATAAAATATCCACTGGAGGTCATGAATTCTGGACGGGGGGTATTTGGTATACAAATGCTGAGTGGGATGTCGTTGATTCAGCATCGCATCGGTTTGCTTATATATATATATACAAGCTTATTTTATAAATCTTTAAACAATAACTATATTATAATTATTAATTGTTTTAAGGCACGATTATGATTATGGGGGTTATGGAGTCTATACTTCATTGGGTATCACTCTTACACTTAAGAGGTTTTTTGCAAAATTGTTTTATTATTTGTTTTAATACTAATTAATTTAAATCTACAAAACAGAAATACATCGTTTTATTATTATTTAATAACATTGCCTTCAATTGCGTCAATGACCTTAATTTTGGCCATTTTTTGGTTGCCCTCCCATTCCAGCATTCGTTCAACTCTAGGATCTATAAGGTTTGATATATTAACAAATATGAATACAACTAATTAGCTTTCTTCTTATTGATATTACATGTTTAGTTTGTTTATAAGTTTAAGTACTTTATTGTATTTGGGACTACAGTTAGGATCGGCCTCGTTTGGAGCTCCCTTTGCAGGTATTCTTTCATTCATTGCTCATTCAATAAAAGCAATTTATTATTTGACAACTTTTATTGTTTAGTTCATAATTTATAATTATCATAATTAAAGACTTAATTACATTTGAAATATTTACATTGAATTTGTAATAATTTCAATCAATTTCAATAACAGTTAGAAATCTGAGTCTTTTGGTGCTTTTGGTTGGACTGGCGTTGAGTTTCTCTGCCTTATCTCAACATTTATTTTTCTTATGTCTTAATTCTAATATAAAAATTCCACATTTCGTTACGAATTACATATTGTCTGGAGTTGTGGCTAATATTCTATGCATTAGTCTCAATGAAAGCAAACAATTGAGTTCAGATCACATGCAACTGACACCCGAAGAGTTCAATGGAGACGAGGCACCGTCCGATCCGTCCGATCAAATGAAATCAACTGAAAAAGAGTGGCAATTGGTCTTTATTTTCATCGATCGCCTCTTATTTTTAATATATTGTATTATCTTTATTGCAAAACATACTTAAAAGTTATCCAAAAAACATAATTTTCATGAATTAATTTAAATGTTAATTAAATATTTGACAAAATTAGCACTCAAACTGAATTAATTATAAAAACAAATATATATGTAATAGAATTAATATAATTTACTCATTAAGTGTTCAATTTCCAGGTGAACTGAATTATAAATTATAATTATCTCTGAAATAAATTAATTGAAATGAATGTGTTTTGAAAAGTAAATTATTTAAACGCCTGCAATGGGCGAGGGAGCAGATGTTGGCAATGGTTTAAGAGTTGTGCCTTGAATGAGATCCTCATCGCTCTCTCTATTGTTTAAAGTGGTGTTCCGTCCGACACAAGCACTCCTTTCGCTCAGTTGGAGACCAACTCTATTGATCTTCAGTCGATCCAAATGCTCGTAAATGTTTTGTCGCGAAGGGTTAGATAGGGTTCCGTCTCGAGACAACAGCCATACGTACTCTGGGGTCAAATGTAGGCAATAATTATATAGTGGTTCACGTCATTAGCAAAATTAGAAATTTTTCAAAAATATGCCATCATATGCAATTTGTTATTCAATATTCCTAAACGTGAGCCCTTATCTAGCAATTTTTGAAATATATATTTCGAAAATATTCTTGTTTTTATTAAATCGAAGTTATGTATTGATTATTAGTAGAAAATGGTCATTTCAAACCAGTTATGCAATAATTTTGCATTAATTTTTGAAATACTTATTATTTTAATTAAACTGAATGGATTAAATTGAAGATAATTTAAATAAATGGTTAATTATGACTTTGAATAATATAGAATATTTAAAATGACTCTAAATGAAAATTCATTACTAATTAGTTGTATGAATGAGTTTGAATAAATAGATAAGAAAAGAAAAATGTATTAAAATAATGTATACCTGTGTGGAAGACGCCGGGGAGAAGGGAGTTGGTGCACGAGTAGATCACCGCGTAATCATCGTAATCAGTGTCTATAACCGTGATGTAAGTGCCCTGAAATGGCACTCCGAAGCCATATCTAACACTGTACTGACCATTCCTCGACACGTCTTGAGGTAATCCATCGCCATTTACAGTTAGTGGGAGTCCGGCTCTAGTGATTAGATTAAAGATTATGAAACAAAGTTGAGTCAAAAGATTATGAAACAAAATGTTTCATTGAGAAGTAGATGAGTGCATACAGACTGGTGCCCCGAACCGCTACATTAATGCTACCGTCGTTATCATCTGTAATTATTATAAAATTAATTCTTACTTAAATGTGATGTTATGTTAACAATTGAGTTTTGCTCAGACCTGAGTAGTCGACGGAAATACATCTCATGACTAAATCGAAAATGGAGGGCGACTTCTCCACTTCAATCCAATGACCGAAAAACTGTAGCAAATATACACCAATTTATACATAACATAACAAATTCATGATAGTTTAAATTACTAGTGATAGTGTAATTATGGTGAAAGAATTAAATTAAGAATTGAAAAGTTACCAAGTTACAAAGTTAAGAAACTTACTTTAGTCTTATCAAAATCAGAGTGTGGTTTGACTATAGGACAGGGACCCGAACCAAAGCGCTGACAAAATGACATTTGAAACAAACAAATAGTAAAGAATGCAAAAGTAATTCTCAACGAATACATTGTTATAAAATGAATAATCTCTGGAATCAAATAAAAGACAAAATAATGGTTGAGAATAATGTCAGTAAGTGTTTGTCAGAGAGAATGAACGCTGTTTTATATGTGCCGTTAATATAGAGCAACAAATCGTAACTTTTTTTGTTAAAATTACCAGAAATTCAAGTCACAGAAGAGGATGCGATTCACTATTGGGTCAGAAGTTAGCTATACTTAGTGTACTTATTCGCTAACATCAAGAGATATATGGCTTATACAGTAAGTGTGCATTTCTAATAGAAATCTTCTATCAAATATTGTCTGAAAAGACATTTTGTCCAAAAAGAAAGTATTTCATTAAATTGCTTACACATCCCAATTGACTTTTAGACATATTTCAGTTTTAAAAAATCTTTATTTAAATTTTTCAAAATAAAGTCAGTTCTCAACCAATCGGATAGTTTAAGCAATAGTTTGACAAATTTAGTAATTATCAAAGCCTATAATTTATGGAAATCATCATAAGTGCTAAATTAAATCCAAATTGATTTTAGTTTCAAAACTTGTAGTTAAATAGGTTTGAATTTGTTTTTAACCAAAAAGACAAAATGTGTTTAAATGTCGTCTTATTTATCAAATCCGGGAATTAATCCGATTGTGATCTTCATTCCTCTCATTTTGGATGTCATTTGAATGCCATTCAATGCCAAATGAAAGGTCATTACAACAGTATATGTTATATAACTTATAAACTGTATGTTTATAATGCAGTTATTTATCTGAATCTGGTTTTACTCAATAGTAGAGCACATGAGACCAGATTCAGAGTCTTTCCACTACTGTTTCACTCAAAAAGTTGCTGAAAATCATGGCATCTCTCCCAAGAATATCACATTCACTTCATTATTATAATTATTACAAACATTATTTCAAGTTTATTACAGGTTTTAAGTTTAGAATAGCTTTTATTTAAATGCAAGTTCAGTCAAATACCATAATATGCAATAATCAAGGCAATTTTCTTAATTTAATCTTTTTATGCTATACTTGTTCACTTATTTTTAAAAATTATAATTATTCTCTATTAGAGATATTAATAATATTATGTTGTCTTATACTATACAGTATATAAAATTTATATTATAAATCAATACTTATGATAAATCTATTACGAAAATTGATGAAAATAATGAAACAATAATGAGTTTATTTCTCACTTTTCTTAATATGATTTCAAAGAAAAGTTTAGTTTTATGTAATTTCAAAATTATAAACACATTATTAAGAATAGTAATAATTTATCACATTAATCAATGTTGACTTGAGGTCGCATAAAACTGCAAATCCATTTTATGTAAATTATTTTATATAAATCCAAAAACGTCTTAAGGTATTAAGATAAATATAATTTATATTTATAATTACAAAAAACAAAATTAAACGCTTAAGTAGTTTGCATAAAAAATATTCAAATTATTCAATCATCTTAAAATAGTTTAATGAAAAAATCTTTCATTAAAATTATAAAACTTAAAAAATTTGAAATATTAATTACTGTCAACTACTATAAATCAACTTTAAATATAATAATCGATGTTAGAAATTGTTAAATTTCAATATATTTTTAATCACTTTTACAATATATTAAATATTATCGAAAATTAAATCCTATATACAAATGAAGTGTTAAAAAGATCAAAGACTTAATAAATTAACAAAAATATGAATTTATAACTAAAAGAGTTACGATTCGCTGAGAAGTATATTTGTGGCCAAATTCATGTCGTTGTTGGACCGCTGAAGGGCTCGAACCACGTTCTGCCGGCTGAACCCCATCTCCACTAATGTGGTCACGTGTTCGGCATTCGTGGAACCGCTCGCTTCAGAATTGGCAGAAGCGCTGGACGACTGCGCGCTTAAATCGTTTTGCCGTCGGTTTGGAAAGACATTTGAATCGTTTCGTGGATTCATTTCTGCAAATCGGCTGAAAAGCATCTGTTGTTCCGCTAATTCTATCTGTTGTTGTCTTTGGATCTCAAACGTGGCGCCCATTTGTATGGGACTCTCGGCCGGTGGTCCCGAACACAAGAGCCCTCCCAACACTTTGCTCACTACAGACGCCACACATTTGGGAACTTTGATGATATCGCAGACATGGAAGACATTCCAGCGACAGATGAAACCCGTTACGAGTCCAGAGACGGCACAAACAATACTACTGTTCGTCGATATCATCGCCTGAATCACAACAAACCATTCAAACGTTAAATACCATTACAAACATGTCATGCAATGCAATGTCTAGTAATTATGAAACAATTATTAGATACAGTAATTGGTATTGAATTCATAGTGATTAACATTAAGATCACACTTTGCTACATCAAACTTATTAAAATATTCTAGGTTATTTATAGAACAAAAGCCAAATTGTTTAGATAATCTGAGACACATTATCATTAGTTTAATTTAATTATCATTTTGTGTATTAATTGATGTGAAATTGTGGTCAAACCTGAAGGCCGAGGAGGTATGTCAAGGATTTAGCGTTTATAGGAATTCCCAGGAATGGTGTGCTGTGTAGCGCCGGGACATCGAAGTAATAGTTGACGAAAAGTGCAAATATTATATTAAATCTATAAAAGGGAGACATTTGCGTGAAATTCAGTGCATATAGAGTTGAGTGGACTTACGGTCCGGGCGTTAAGTATTCAATGTCTGTCACATTGAGTGCATTGAGAGCCCAGACTAATGACACTTCCAGTAGTGAAGAGATGGTAAAACACGCCAACAGATAGGACTAAGACATAGACATGCCATCAGATGCTTCAATGGTCACTGATTTGACGCAAAACTCACCGAATATTTGTTTGATCCAAACCTGCGCTCAAAGACACGTAAGTAATAGAGTAGAAGACATCCGCAGACCATGTCTTTCATGTCTGCGAACACCATCTTCGAGACCATCAGTCGCCACAACTGTCACACCATTCAATCAAATCAATCATTAGATCAATCATTAGGACAACAATTGTATGAAACCTGATGTCTGAAGAGGATGTCATTGACACTGCAGACCATAAGATGTCTATAATTGGCGACAATCGGCACATGAAGTGCACCGCAACTCAACATCAGTGATGACAGCAATGTCTTCGTTATGGGAATCTTGTCTTAAACCACAAACACATCATATGTTAAACACAATCAATGAATGGTTGAGACAATACTTACAGAAACCCAAAGAGTTGTACACAAGAGTTGCCATTATTTAGAGTCAAGTGATCACTGGTGAAGAGATATACTTGAATTGAATGCAAAATTGCGGACAAAAACCAATTCAATGATCACTTAATTGTGTTTATGTTGTCATCTGTAGTGCACTCATCACGACACTCACCAACAGCTGCCACCACTGTCTCCATGCACTGCTATATCATCCAATTCCCTAAATATGACATTGGTCATATCATATTCTTGCTTACCATGCTAACTTATACCTTGTTATTCTATCGTTTTTGCTTACATACAAGTAGTTTGACAGTTTCTAAGTTATTTGTGTTTTAAAAAGTTGCTAGTTTAACATAAAGTGTCTAATTATTTGTGATTACAAAGGAAACAGATATAGAGGGTTCACATAATATGCCCCAAATTGTTGTCAATCTAACTATAAGTTTATTCTTATTATCCGTTAAATTTATCCCTAATTTAAAATAGTAAAACACTGTTTATTTGATTGTAATTAAATTATATGTCAATGAGTGGTATAAAGGATCAAATTAGACACCAAGAATTTAACTATTAATATAAACACTAGATTTCGACACATTTTGCAAAGTTTAGGCACACTTTTGTATGAATACTTTTGTCGTGATTCTTGAATTAACTGTAATCACAATTATATTATTATTATACAATGAATCCTACCATTGATTAAATATAGTTCTTGATTGGTCTCTTTAATTTGAAAACATTTAAAACAGTTTTATAACTTTTATTATTATAAAACGTGTGATTCTACTGGAGTTAAGTATAGACTATAAAGAATTTGTGACAAGTTCCTATAGATTGAATGCTATTCATTATAAGTTACTTTAGTGTAAATTGAAGTTGAATTTGAAGTAAACTGTATTACAATCTGTTAATAATTTGCAGAATAAAACAAAACAAGTTGTGATATATTGAAGCCATATATAATTGTGTGTAATTGATATGCATGTATAAAAAGTGGCCAATTTTGGACCTCTTTCTAGGATGGGGTCAGGTTTGAAGTGATGTCAGTTCTGTACACATCTCTAATACACATAATATAAACTCAATTATTAATTTAATGAATAATTAATTGTTTGTTGTTTTGCATTGTATTTCATCATTATATAGAGATTGTGAGGCAAACTGTAATGAATACTTTAGATACGGTCTGAAAGCATACAACTCTGGGGTCATAGGAGAGGGTCGTCACCACAACCAACACCACGTTTTGGACACAACACTCAGTTCAACCAGTTTTTTGTTTTAGAATTTAATATTTTTAACTTTAAATTAATGTATTTATTTATCTAATACTTGTAAAAATGTATGTTTTTATGAATAATATTAGTGCATTAATGTAAATTTAATTAATGCATAAATTATTAAAATACTGTATAAATTTAGAAAAAGAAAAACTTTAAATTTTTTATAAATACATGAAGTATTCATGCGATTGAATATAACACGAAAATACACAGCCTTTTGAGGGAAAGAGAACTTTATTTGAATGAAAATATGTTTTGATTTGAAAAATATCTTCAAATTAAACGATTTAATGATTCAAATAAAAAGATTGATTTCGTTTTTGGATCAATAATTTGTTTCTGAACTGAATGTAAATGATTTTTTGAGTGCAAAAGCAGAAGGAATTTATCGATTGAATTAAAAAGAGATGAGAATTATATTAAGACTAGACTCCGAAACATTAATTTTTGCCTCAAAACTAATGATGAAATTAAAAAATTGGAAAAAACCTAAGAATTGAGTTCTGATGGGAAAATAGTAATGAAATGTTTGGTAGGGATGAGGAGTCCCTTCTAATGACTCCCTTTCCATAACATTAGAGTTGTGTTGAAAAAAAGGAAAATTCGGTTTTCAATGAGTTCTGTATTCTCTGAAGTATAGAGTTTTTAATCTACGATAAAGTATAGCAACGATTACGTGCACTAAACGGTATTAATATTAGACTTTTGTATTAATACACTTATATTCATACGAACATCACATTTATATTAACTTTATGTTGAATTAATATTCGCATAACTATTATTATTTGAACAAAAAAAGTGACATTTAATAAATGTAGAGAAAAACTTCAGACAAAGTGATAACAAATGCAAATAGAAATAAATGTAATGAAGAAACGGAATACAAAAGAATGTGTTGTGTTGTGTTGGGTGGGGTGTTGGAGCACATTATGCTCTCCCCTTCCCTTCTATACTACTTTCAAAGTATTATTACATTACAACTATATATCAATTCTTAATATCTTTGTATTCTTTTTATGCTTTGACGCCCTTTTCGTAACAATAGCTGTGCAATAGTTTTGGCACTAAAATAAATGGACACCGAAAGCAGACATCGAAATGCGGCAAAGACTTCATCGATTAAACATGAATTCAGGAAATGAATGCAAGCAATGGGATGCTGTTCTGTCAGCACTACCAGTGCTCCACTACTCTATCATCTCATCTCACTATTCATCCCTACCAGTGCTGTATAGTATACCAGTGCTGCACCTTTTCTTATATTAATTTTACCCCACATTCAATATAAACGGCAAATATTGATATGATATATACTTTTAGTGTATATATTGTTAGAAACAATGCCTTTAGCTATACAACACCCAAACGCACCGCACATTCAACAGTCAGTTTCACTTTTGCCTATTTTTCGCAATGAAAGGTAAAAAGTGCGATAAGCCATATGTATTGTACCTCCAAATAGCTTTTTACACAATGTTTAGTGAATTATAACTTATTTGATATAACTTTATATTCAACAGTAATATTCTATTAGACAATGAATGATAGAAATGCATATAAACGTAATTCTAATTCATATAAACCTGTCAAATATTGTTCAAAGCTTTTGAATATGACTGAGCTTTTAGAGCGATTGTCGGGGTATAGTATGTCCTCTACTGTAGTACTCTATGTCTGTGTGTCTGTACGTCTCCCCCGTCACAGTCGTACACAACGTATCAGTAATGGAGGACCCAATCAATGATATGACCGATAAGGATATGGTCTAAAAAAGCAAACCATCTGTCGATGTTTTACACTATGTTTGAATGCATTTCAATAACTATGACTTCTGACAAATGAATATGAAAAATGTTTGAATCAAACACTTATATGTTTAAGTTTAAGGAAATTGAGTGTTCAGTTCAGGTCTCTTCTCATTTCAATATGAATAATATGAATGTGTTATCAATAATATGGTTCCCATGATTTTGTCCCTATTTCGGCACAAAACTCTTAAAATTCAGTTTTATTTATCATTTTAATTCTCATAAAGTTGTTCCGAAAAATTTAATTTATTTTCACATTTTCTGGGAAATTATTTTAAATAAGTTTTTGCAATAATTATAGTTATTTTGTGATTAGAAGAAAGCGAAGAATGTATTTATTGATAGATTGATCCAAAAAATAGTTAAAATAAAAATTATCTCTAAAGAATTGGATGCAATGCTTTCCAATCCCATAATTTCTCTGCATTTAGAGTCATATTGTTTGAGCCCATTGTGTGGGGACGACACCATCACTACCACCACTTTTATGGTAAATGATTGATGATTACGAAAAACTCTCATTTTTCTTAGGCTTTAATTTATAGCAAAATATTTAGCTCCAAACAAACTATTAACGAGTAATCGTTACGCTTTGAGTTTCAGTTTCACTCATACATAGTCTCATACATAGTCTTCCCTTATGTTTGTATAAATACACTACAATTTTTACCATAGATCTGACTTACCTGTGTAGACATATACCTGTAGGCTATGACTGGAGATTAAATAATATAATAATGGCTATTCTATAGCACTACAGACATTGCCGTTCATTGATATGTCAAACCATTGAAATTCATTTATAATCTTTTTGAAACACAATAAATATAGCATTGAATTATATTTTATGACTTTTGTTCCGACAATTTGACAAATTTTCATATCAAATGACTTAATTATAGAGTCTAATCATATCTATAATAGCTAATTGTATGCATCGAAAACAAAGTGATTTCACAATTTAACAATAAATGATTTCATTTTCGCTAAAAAACATATAATTATTAAAATATTGAATTTATTTTTATAGAATCTTTATAAATGGATAAAATTATAGCTTTTATGTAATGAGTGAATTTAATTTATACTATAGACACAAAATTCAATTATATTTTATTTATATCCAACAGTTGTGTCTTGGCATAAGATTACTCGATAAGTTTGAATGAAATTTGAAATATAATATTCTTGTCATTCAAATGAGCGAAAGCCTGCTGTGTATCGATGCGAGCCTTGAAACGAGAAATGATTTTTGATTGAAAATTAATTAGATTATGACTCAGAAAAACAATCATATTTTAATGCAAATCATGGCATTAGGTGTGACATAAGGCTGAAGAATAAGTAAAGCATTTGTAAACAAGAGTACAATTTGTTGGCGGAGAGTCTCTCAGAGAATTGCACTCAAAGTGAAAGTAATTTATTTGAATGATTTAACATGTATTGCATGAATGCAGGGCTAACTCACTGCAAATGTAGACTCAAATGGATTCCATTGTAGCATAAGTTACATTAAATGTAATTATTTCTAACTATAATTACTAGTAATTAATTAAATGTTTTACTCGCGACTCATTCATCATTAATTTGGATTAAATTCTAGTGAGTGTTAAGTGGATCATAATATTAATGTGTGGCAACACTACTACTAACACTATAAACTGTGTTTTATACCATTAGACGATTGCAACAAATTAAGAGCAACTCTTTACTGGCATACGATTCCTAATGTAATTGCATGTACTCTACAGACTATACTACAGAATATTGTATGCATACATACATAGCATACATACAGACATACAGTGCGGCTCTCTATCTATCTATGGATGTGTATATTGGATGTATGGATGCAGAAGTGGATGTTGTGGTGATTGTGCAGATGCCACACATTTATACACTTACCCAATGAGATAAGAAGTTTTAAAAACGGTGTGCTCTCAACGATAAGCGGAACTACACTAACACTACATCCAATACATGCAATACATATCGCAATACAGATTCACAGCACAAAAGAAAGAAAGAAAAGATTGCGATATAAGGCATACCATATACTAGTATACCGTATATGAAGCATATGGTAATGGCTTTATGCAAAATTTGACTTTTTAGTAGTGAAACGATAACAGTGCAAAGTGGAAATGCACTTTTATTATGAATACAGCATAAGCACTGTTAGTATAGCACTGTTAGCACTGTTACCAACATTACGACTGACTCTCATCTTTAGCAGATTCACTACTATCTGATGCAGTGATGCCTCGCATTCGGCATTTAAACGCCTTAAACACTACTTTCATATTTCAATATTTCTCTCTATTGTGCCCTAAACTGCAACTTATATTAATAATAGGATAACCATTTCACTCGACAATATAAAGAGCAATACTCCATAGAATAGACAATATTTCGCATCAAAAACACTATTATTTAAGAGAAACAATAAATAACACAAAAATCTCATTCTATGGACTAATGTTATGTTTTTCTCAGAATTTCATTTTAATGTTTTATGGCTTCACTTAACTATCTATACGTTAGATATATCACAATACGTTAACTTATTTTCTACTTTCCCTTCACTTTATTGTATAATCAAATGTACTTTTAAATTGATTAATACAAGTCTATTGTGACACAAATATCTCACTCCGTTCTGTCGTTAATGAATATTTAAATTGAGAAAACCTTAGTTTATATAACAAACTCATCAAATGAATGTTACTTTTCATGACTTTATTTTTCATAAAAGAAACAACTCTTTGTTTTACAGACAATTATTTTGTTTTATTTTCTTCTTTTATTACTCATCTCATTATGAACTGCAGATGCGGTGGAGAGAGAGAGAGAGAGATCTTAAATCGATTGATAGAGAAATAATGAATAATAGGAGAAACAATCAATTTATGTTAGAAGTCAGTCAAGTGGGAAGTGATCCGCAAAATCAGAATTTTAAATTTACAATATTTTTGAGTATCGCTTCACAAGTAAATGGCTTTTGCTTGTTATGCCTAATGCTCTTCCACTGTAATGTTGTAATGCTATTCGTTTGCATTTCAAAAATGTATTTTCACTCCTAATCTCTGAGCGCTTATATTCTTTTGTCAGATTTGAAAATAAGGCTACTATTGCACTCAACTAAGTATCTCACATCACACTAACACTATTCAAATCATACCACAACTTTCATACCAATTGAATATCACAACCAATTTCTCTTTTCGCCTCTATTTGTGTCATAATTCATAATATTATTGGTATATAAAAGAGACTGTTTCTCCTTACAGTGCCGTGTTTTGCGAATTATAATGCTATACAGACTTATTGCCAAAACACAAATTACTCTTATTATTGCAATAAAACATAAATGCTTCCGATTTATGGCAACAAATGTCAAATTGTTTTAACATTTAAAATAATACTTGTTTACTGTATTGCTCAATAATAATATTACAATAATACTTGTTTTACTAGTATAACTAAATTAATAGCAATTTAAAAGACCATTATTAAAATATTATTATATTTATTAAACATATAAACATGAAAATGTATTTATTCTTAAATTGGCTAAAAATGTGAATGAATTTTGAAAAGACATAAAGGTTATAAGTAATTGATAGTTTAAAACCACAATTAATATTATTATATAAATTGATTTGAACATGAAAATTAGTAAAAATTTAAAATTTAAAAAACATAATTTACAATAAATTAGGTCTGATTATCGACTCATAAATGGAGAATTGATGAGAAACTATAATTAGTGAATGAGTGAAATGAGTGGAAAGGCTGCTTCTCTAGATTCAGGCACCGATCAGTTCATAAAACGTTAATAACCTCTAAAAAGCTTTAAGAAATTTATTCAACTGTTTTTTATTTGAAATTTATTAAACGATTAATTAATGAGAACCTCCTATAGTATACATGACTATAGAAAACATAACTAATTTTGTGCTAACTTTTCTTATATATTATGTTACTTTTGAATAAATAAATTTGAATATACATTATATGACATGTGAAACGATATTCCCGTTCATTTTTGCGAAAATATTCTTTTGGTAATAAATCTTTTGCAAAATATTTTTACTCGTTTTCTTATAAGTTATAATTAAAAATTTTATTAAAAATTAATAAACACAAGAATTGATTGCATTCTATCGATTTGCTTGACTTCAAGTAATTTAATACCTTTTAATTTATGACAAAAGAATTAATTATATAAAAATAAAAATTCAAAAGAAATAGTAAAATTTAAGTAATTTTACAAAAAATTTATTAAAACTAGTATTTTGGCATTTCCTTAACTAACAATTAATAAAAGTTATATTATTTAAAAATTCTCATGTAATGAATAAAAAGAAACTCTTTTTCAAAAATATATAATATATAATATTTATTTAAAATTAAAGTACTTTTGAATTGTAGACACAATAATTTGATTGACTTAATATCATATATCTTAGTTTAACATATTATTCTCAGATAATTGTTACAGAGATAAGAAAACTCATTTGAAAATTGTATATTAAAACAATAAAATAAAATTTTTATATTGTATTAGCATTACTAAATATAACTTTAAATTAAATTGTATAAAATGGGTGAAAAAGTACCGGTAATTAGAACAGATCATAATCTGTTATTTATAATTTTTAAAATATTCTTTGAATATTGTCAACAATTGCAGTTATTTTTGATTTTCTATTAAAGAATAATTCTGTAAATACAAAGAAACTAAGTTACTATACATACAGAGATGAATACATTTTTATATAGACAATACATTTTGTTAGAATTGTATGGCTCACAACATTTACAACTGTGTATTTATAAATGTCTAAATTCATTATACCTTTGAAAGAGACCCCACAGCTGTAATGTTGTAATGTTGAGTAAATCATCCCTAAATAGGTGTGATTTAATTTAGATTTAAAATTTAAAATTATTTGTCATTATTTTTAAAAGCAATTAAATATTTTACAGCTTTATATATATAGAATAGAAATGAGAAACTCATAAAATGTTTAATTCATATGAAAGTCTATTAAAGCATACAATAAGTAGTAAAACATTGTTTGGATGTTTTAGTGAAAAGTCTAAATGAGAAAATAGTCTGCATTTGAGTGTTGGAAATGGATGGAAAGGTAACAAACGTATAATTAAGGCGGAATCACAATTAAATAACTGTCAGAAATAAATAGATTACTTGCGTTCACATCGCATACAAACTTGTCTCACAATATGTAAGCTATAAATTCACTATTTTTTGGGAAAAACTATTAAAAAACATAAAACATGGATCGGATCGAAGTTGTATTAGTAGATCATTATCTCTCTCTCTCTCTCTCTCTCTCTTTCTCTCTCTCTCTCTCTCGTCTCACTTCCCATAAAAACAGTATTTGTCTACCAATTAAAGGGAAACTTTATTGAGAGTTCATGTAATAAATACGGAGAAGTAATTATTAGAAATGCTTTAATCACTTATTCTGTTGAATGCAATGTTTGGTGAATAGTTTGGGGCAATAAAACGATAGGATGTGATGTGAAGGCAAAGGAAAAATAAGAATTTTAGCAAAATATGAATTAAATCATTATTATATTATATAACATATTATGTGATATAAGTTTTATTCTTCGTCAGTCGTGACCATTTTGAGGGACAATAATATAAAGCGTTGTTATGTTTAACGAGAATTTGTTGGCAAATCAAATGAAAGCGACGATATAGTCGGGGCACAAACGGAGGGCACATACAGGGCATCAGTGGAGGGCAACCAAGCGGTCCGAGAGGTGAGTGTGTGATAGGTATGGTAGGTATGGTGTGGTGTGGATGGTATGGTAGGTAGTGATAGAATATATGGATATATGTAATATACATGTGTTGTGTAAATCGTGCGCTTGAGGTGGAGTTATATTACGAGTTTCGGATTACAATTAATATAATTAATGGGACCGATAGCAGGGCGTTGCCTCTGACGTGCACTTTTCATTTATATCTGTCCCTTCCGTCCCCTTTAATGGATTCCCTTTTCCTAAATTATATGTTTAAGTGTGTGTTGGATGAGTTGGACGACCAATTGAGGTGAACCACACTTCCACCAATCGTGATCCAGTCCCTCAATATAGGACCAGACAATCACCACCATCAGCACCATATTTAATACTCTATGCCATTACTGAACATTAAATGTATATTAAATGCATTTTATTGTATGCAAGTGTGAAATGTGGCTTTTGTTGAGACATCCATTAGATAACAGTTCCCATTAAGCAGTCTATGCTATGTATGTTATTAACAATAGAAAGTCATTTCAACCTTTATTTTAGTCATTGCATACAAATTAAAAAATTTATTTTTGAATGAATACCAAAATTTCTTATCATTTTATCAAATCATTCAAATGTTAGCCATTACTCTATGCTTATACTCTTGTATTCTTTGAATGATCTGTAATTTATATTTTGACTTTAAATCTCTTTTTTAAACATTTCTTATTTTTTGAGTGAATTCAGAAAACAATTTAACAGTGAAGTCAACATTTTAATTGACGGCTTCTATAGATTAGCATATTTTCCATTTGAAACATCAAAACATTTAAAGAGATTTTTTACAATTTCCCGAAATATCTTTCAATTTTGCTGTTCAACAATATGTGAAGCAATACTATTAATAACAAGTTATGCATAAATAAGTGCAAACAATACTGAAATCTCATGAACAGTTGTTTAGTTGTATTAAATTAGAAGCAATGAAAAGTAGAAAACAAGTTATCGTGAACTGTCACTCAAATACTATGAAAGCCAATGTAAGCTAACACTTGAGTGATTGACTCTTTAACTGAAAATCATCACTAAATAAAAGAATTATACTCTTGAGAGGCAATTGAAGGCAACAAATCATTTATTTCACGATCTTTTTCTTTCTCTATACCTGAGAAACATAAGTGACAAAAGAAATCACAAGTGAAGGCATGTTTGGGAAACAGTCAGCCCATCAAACAGTTAGACTCAACTGAAAGTTTTTTAATTAAAATATAGTTCTCTTTTTGGGTTCACTTTTCTCATTGCACTGATGTTTCGCTTTCAGAAAATTAGTTTTGAATTTGTTATTCAAAAAACTATAGCTTTTTAAATAACAAATTAAATGACTGTTAATGCGATTTGAGAACTGAGAGGGACTGACAACTGGAGATGAGCTCTCTTTCCTCTATTCATCAATATATCAAAGTGTATCCAAACAGAGGTTGTTGTCCGTCAATCATTGCTTTGTGATCAACCATTCAATCAACACAACAACACATTAAGTCCATTAGTCCTCTCATTTGTGAACTACAAAAACACATCGCATTCACACAACGTATGTCTCAAACACTTGTATCTATTCATTATTTTTTAATGTTTTAAACTGTTTGTTCATTTTATTGTAAATTAACAAATGCTAATGATACATTATTTGTTTCAATTGTGTCACCAAATGTGACAAATTAAACACTCCAAATTCAGTGCTTTTAATTACATTTTGAGTAACTTCAAAATATTTGTTATAAAAATATACTATGTGACTTTATTCATATTTAAAAGTCATACGGCAGAAGCAAATAGTTTTTAGACTTGTCAAGAATTTGTATAAGAATTTTACATTAATTTAAACAAATGTTTATACAATTATAAATGATGATGTTAGTAAGTGATAATTCATATGAATGAATGCAAACATTGGTGTTGTGGTGACAAAATGACAATAGAGTGTAAGTTTACATACTTTGATAGCTTGGCGCACATGAGGACAAGTAATGGAAAGTTTGTATCACTTAATTGAATGACTGAATTAATGACAAGCGCTGTGAATATGACGCCAAAGCCATGAAAATAATAATTTGACATAAAATGCGAGAATTTTGTGTTAGGAATCAAATGGCAGAATATATGACAAAATGAGAGCAATAAATAAGTATTAGATTCCAGACTCGAGACCAGTCTTTAGAGTATTTATTTCGGTTGTGACTGCAGTTCATATACGGGTGTCGTTTCAATGACCGTTATGTTGGAAGGGATGGTATGGTATGGCATGCAATGGTTGGGTCAAGTATTACTGATATTGCTATTATGAGTGAGACATAGGGTGTTATGAAAGGCAAACTATGCCTCATTTATATCAATTTGGGTTTAAGACAAAATATATTGGTTTCATAGATTACACTATAAATTGAGGCATTGTTTGACTCGTTGTGCAATCGACTCAACCGAAAGGCATTAACAAAAAGCAATTGAAGGCAATGAATGAATGCCTGTGCGCTCGGACTCCCGGTCCACGAGTTGTCGTGTTGGAGACCAACAGCCAGTTATGACAATAATCCGGCAGAAGTGAGACAACGACACCACATAAATCAATTGACTTGTTTGCCCCAACACTTAATACCAGTGCAACCAAACCAATGACACTCTCACTCAACACCAGTACAGCACTGACAGCACCGACAGCACCGGCCTCACCATCACATCACCAGCACATAGAGTACAGTACAACCAATACAACCACATTCACCACAATTCATAGACTCTGTCGGCTATTATTTTCACTTCATTTAACAATCTCTATACTAATAATAGCGAATAGAGAGCACAAAACCAATGCATACAATAAACTCCAATATTATCCACTATTTATCTCTCTTTCCATTTCTTCCGGTTATATAATGTTTGCAAACAATATATTAGTTACGAAACAGTCGTTTCATGTGAGCCTCAAATATGATGCTTAAGAAGTGGATCATTCAATAACTCACTCCCACGTGATTACAGCCCAACCATAAACACCTAATCATTGTTCACAACAATCCGCTCTCTTAATAAAGATAACACTTTCATACAATTCACTCTCATTTACATTTAGCTCCACTTTTTTGTGAACTTTCTCACATCACATCAACTTCTCTCTCAACTCTTATGTCTATTTAAATACAATACTTAATTCAAACAAAAAACCAATCTTAAGATTTATATCAATTGCTTCGAGATTATAGAAATGTATTTCTGTTAAAAATTTTGTTAAAATGTAAAAATATCTTTAATCGTGTGATTAATCAACAGTTTATTTTAATTTTTAAGTTTAGTTTTTAGAATTAGATAAAGAATTCAGTTTTAAATATATTTTTCGTTTCAAATGATTAGAATAAAAAGAATTTGAGATTAAATTTAGAGTTTGTTTTAACAATAAAAGATTTATATCATTCAAGTGAGTGAATAATTACACAAAAAGTTTATGTTTTGACTGAACTATCTCTGGCTGTATAGAGTCTTTCGTCGTCCACTCATTGCATTCATTCATTCAATACATTTGTTTGTAGAGAAGGCGAGTGCGAGTCTCAGCTAATTGTATACCGACTCTGAGTCGGAGAGAAAGAGAGAGAGCGAGAGAGAGAGAGAGAGCTGTAAAATATTTGATGAATTGCATACAAAGGCAGATATAGTGGAAGTTTAGACGCAATTCTGAAATGAACTGAAAGAGAAGTTTTAATTAGTTTTATACAAACAGTTTTCAAACGTTTATTTCTAAGATAAACCTATAATTAAACAAAACTCTTCTCTGTTTCGTTTAGCACTCTCTCTAACAGACTATACACTCATTTAGGCTGAGATGCAGGTGTGGTATAGTTATAGTCACAGACTTTACAGAATATCACATAATATTATGAGTGCAACCAATACACTACCCCTGAAGCTGAAGAAAATATAATTTTTTACTAAAATATTTTTGTGTTTTTATCCGAAATTATAAGTTATGAGTATATGATTGAATGTTTGATTCCCTCTTATTTGGACTCTAGTATCGGATGGACGGCCCAAATGTTGATGTAATTTATTTGCTAAATATATCGTCTCTTGTCTTACATATAAAGCCAATGTTGAGCACAATATCGTTTGTTTGTTAACTCTAATTACTAAACGTTCATTTGATTGCAATTCTGGCTAATATTGACGATTAATGATCACTCGCTTATAGATCCAAATGAACACTCGATACTAATCACAATCGCTGACCAATAGCTACACATATCATGACATATAATTATTGTCAGTAATCATTGGCTTCACTTTAAACTTAATTAACAACTAATACTTTGAATGTCATGTTTAAAAGGAGAGTCAACCGAATTCCGATTAAATCAATTAATTTTTTATTGCATTTTCTTAAACTTTTACTTAACATTTATGAATTATTGCATATAGTTTTTTTTTATTAATCTTTAAAGTAATTATTTTTCTTAATTTAAAATTTAATGTTTCTTTGAATTCTCATTTGCCAAACATAGTATGAATTAAGAGATAAATATGGATAAAAATATTTATCTAAACTTAAAATTCTGTTTTATGTAATTAATAACAAAATAAAGTTTTTATAGTTTGTGATTTTTATTTACACTGTATATTCGCTACTAAAGTAAGATTGTTTTATGTAAATACTTTCAGCCCAAATATCTATAACTTGGATCAAGAAATTTAAATCAAAAACTTATGAAACTTTTGTTTGAAAATAAAACATGTGAGACTCAATATAATAGCGATACATTTAAGGTATAAATATACTTGTCTAGTATTGTACAGTATATCTCAATACACTCTACAACATAACAAAGAGGTTGTGCTAAGACTTTCTGACTTTAATTCTCCTTTTCCTCTGACAATATTTATGTCATTAATCAATGTTTTGAGTATCGCTTAATTGAAAATTATTTTCTGAGAAATACATTAAATTTCAATTTCCAGATAAACTTGTATTCCTTGTGCCAAAAGTTTTCATTAATTTAATTATGATTTACTTAAAACAAAATATTTGATACTTATATCTTCAAAAAATCTTCCCAAATATTGAGTTTTCTGTTTTCTCTCTTCTCTGATGTTTATTAGACTTTTGGTTAAAAATAGAAAATGACATAAAATTAAAGAAATAATTATTTGTACTCCATTTAGAGTCCATTAAGCATACATATATTTTCCGTTTATTTATTTATCTTATATTTGCGCAATACTATTAATAAGTTTATAAATTTAAATAAATAATTAATAAAACTAAATAAATTATGTATCATTTGCGTAAACTTACTGAATATTAATATTTATATAATTATTTAATGTTAATTTTGAATAAATTATATGTTAATTTATATTATTAATTTTTATTTAATAAAGATTTACTGTAATAAGTTACTGTATTAAGTTATGTTTGGGATTATAGTATATATTTTATACTATATTTATTAGCAACTTTTGATTTGTTTCCAAATTTTAATTAAGCTATATTTATATTTTAAAACTTTGATTTAGTGACAAAATTTAAGTTTTAAATAGATTTTAATTAATATAATAATTACTGAATAAAAATTAAAATATCACAAATGAATGGTAGTGTTCTATTTAATTAACTATCACAAATCTCCACCATTTTGCAAATGTTTAACAAGATTATTTATAGTAGGAATAAAATTATAAATCAGATTTTTATAATTTGCAAATTAAGTTTTAAAATTTAAATTAATTTTATACTTTGGTTAATTAATGAATATAATATTATTTCTCCAAATTATTTAATAATTATTATATTCAAATAAATATCTAACTTTACTGTATATATTGAATCTCAGGTATGCTAAATATCGAATTAACTGTTTTATTTTAATTAACTATAGAATTTATTTATTATAATAATAATTTTTATATAGTAAAACGTGTATGTAAATAAAAATATAAATAATTTTTATTCAAAATTGGTACGAAATATAAATTTTAAATATGTTAACCAAGTGGTCCTATTATATATAAAATATATGATTTTATTAATAAAGTTTCAATAAGTGATAACTCATTTCTTGCCGTTCAGTAATTGTGTTTAAGATAATGGCAACCAATTATTATTATTATGTTATATAATGATTATGATTATGCTGTTCACCAATTTTACTGTTTTCATGACTTTAACCAGATTTACAACTTTTTTTAAATATAGAAAGTGAAGAAATTTTCCTAAATTTCATAAAAATATAGTTAACTCATAATATATATAACGCTATTCAAAATATGTTACTACATATAGTATAATTATACAGTATTGCATATAAATTAAATAAGTATCATATCTGTACAAACAAATGGTTTATTACAATTGTTATTAAAAAAACTTATATCAATTGTAACATGAAATTATAAAATTAATTAAATTTTAAAAATAATTTTTAATGATACAATTTCAATAAAAGAATCTAAAATTAAAATGTATCTAAAGTTTTTAGAGGAATTTGGAGGTATATCATGGATTATCTGTAAGAATGGTAAAATCGTAGCGTATAAATATATTTTTTATATAACATAAATATTTTACTGTTCAATATTCTGTACTGTATATGACTTATTGATTAAATAAATTTTATTATTTTCGATCAATTTACTAATTTGTTCATTTAACAAAAATAAGATTTATTAAGTAATTGGTTTTTTCTATCTAATTGTGTTATCAATATTAAAATATAATTAAATATTTTATTGGTTACTCAAATAAATATTACAATATTTGATATTAAAAATCTCTATTAACTAAATCTGAATTATTAAAAGATTTTAAAAAGGATAGTTTTGATAATTTTGAAAAATGTCAATAATTAAATTATTGAACAAATTGAGTTTATTAAAAATAATATTATAAAATTAAGTACAATTTTTTGGAAATGTAAACAAATTAAAATTATTTTAAAAATTAAGCAATGGAAAGGTATTAATTGATTGCTTATTGTAGAAGGAAGTATCGTAAGACTTGGTTATTAAGTATTTACCAAATATTTTTATTATTTGAATTTGAATAGATTTTGAAAACTAACATATCATACAAATAATTTATATAAACTAAAGAATTTACACTCATATTATTTACATTATAATAATCCAAATATATAAAATAAAACATCTATTTACTAGTTAAATGACATAAATTATATTCATAATTGTTTCTTTCTATGATTACAACACTTTTGTTTGAGATTTATCTAGGATATACAAAATATTAAATATAATAAATCATATGAAAATTATTATATTTATATTTTAAAACTATATTTTATTAAGATTTCAAATGATTGTCCAGAATAATACTACTTTTTATGAAAGCCTAGAATCTAGGCCCTAGATCTTTCTAATAAGCAAAGTTCATACAATTTTATTAATGTTAGAAATTCTTATAATAACTAAATGTTAAATTTGATTATTATAAGATAGAAGTACCAATGTGAAAATTTATGATAAATATAATAAAATTTGTTTCAATGTAAAACATATGAAATCCTCAGAAATTAAGAAATTGTTATGAAATGAATACTAAGCCTATTTGAATGAGTTATGTCTCATATGAAAGATCACATCTCATCTATAATTCTCAACAAAGATTCTTTCATTGATATAATCAGTATTATTTGGTATATGGATCCAATAATTGAGTTATTAACTGTAACTATGACATTAAATAAAATAAAAATAGTAAAATAATAAAATAGCACCAAGATGATCAGCGAGTTCAAACAATTGGATTAAATGAAACTTTCAAATATATCAACGACTTAAAACATTTTTCCAGATAAAAGATTAGTATTACCGATTCCACTCCATATCTAAATCTAATTTATATCAAAAATGATTTATAAGAAAATAATAATAACTAATACGTTAAAAAGGTTTCGTGAATACAGTACCCCTTTAAGAATGAATTGGAAAATTAAAATTTTTATTTATATAAAACTCATTGAAAAAGACTAAACAAAGAAATGTAGGCCTAATTTAAGTATCAAGTTTAGAATTGATTTCAAATAAATACTAGAATTTAAAAAGAGTTGTAGTCTAATGCTTACAACGAAAGAAATAGTCTATAATTAAGTGCATAAAAGGCTTCATTTCATTGAAGATAATACAGATTGAAAGCTCTAATGCAATGCTTTTTAATAGACAACGAATGAAATCTGATAACAAATGATTTGCATATTTGTATGAATATTGCTTTCGGAATAATTGGCTTAAAAACTCTTATTATTGTGAGTAAACTGAGCCGCAAATGGAGGGCACAATACATCTCTTAAATTGATATGCGATACATAACTGGTTGCAAAACTAATAATAATTTGATACCAAGACTCCTACTCTTTGAAGCCTCGGCAGTAAAAACTTTTTTGTTTGTTTCCATTTTCCAAATGAAAACTCAACTAATTTGCTGACAATTACAATGAAATATATATTATTAAAGTTATTAGTGTACTCTTGTATTTTTATATTTGAATATTATACCATATGCTAAGCATTCTTCATTCAAATTAAATCTATATTTATAGAAAATATATTTAAATCTAAATATTAATAATAACTTAGAATTTAACATTTTGGTTATATTTTAATTATAAATAATCGATAAAAATAATTAAAGACTAGAATAATGTAAATTTGTTTTACTGTTTATGTTAATATTATTAAGAAAATTATTTCAAGTTTTATAACACTGTCTGGCATAAGCCAATGATATTAAATCACTAAACATAACAAATAAAATAAATATATGAGTTTGAATTAACATGAATGATAAGTTTAATAGCAATTAGTATAACATATTGCTTAGCATATGTATTGTCAACGCTGTAAGACTGTGAGCCCTGCAGTGTTTTACAAACTTTTATGAACTATTAAATGTTCATTCAAGACATACAAGACAGCAATCATTAGGACTTTTAAAAGAAAAGATAAAAAAGTTTTCTTTCTTTGAAGTTAAGTTTGAGACAACTTTTGCGAGTGTTTCTGATTGTGAAGTGTTTAGCGATCAATGATTGGCTGTAATACATAATTGTCGGACAAATGTTTAACCTGTAATAACATCAAAGTTAGTCATTAATCAACAAAACATATAATCATTTCGCAAAACAGATTTGAAGAGCTGTTTGATAGAGAAAATAGTAAGACTTTGGTGTATGTGCGAGCCCTGAGAACTGGGAGCTGAGGGCTGACTATTGAGAGGTGAGAGCACAGGCGCAGCCATACTATGCCTCATACTATGCCACGGATGAGGCAAATGAAGAATCACTGAAGAGAATCAACTCTTGGCAGAGAGTGTGCGCACACGAGAAGTGCATTCAAATCCAAAACCAGATGAATAGGAATCGGAGAAAAAAGTGAATCATTCAGTAAGTGGTGCGGAGTGTGAAGTCGATGCCAATTGTGGTTTTGGCCACTTTTCTCACACTGTCTACCACTGCCATCATTGTCTCCAATGTTCTAAATGTTGCACTACTTGTCCACTACTTTTTTGGCCAAAAAACTCTTTGCAAATAACCATTAGTCCACTCAAAGAACATTTGTCTAGTGTTTCAATGTTTAACTGTTTAGCGTTGGAATCGCAAACAGATTCTTATTGTCATTGTTTAGCATTATTTAGTTGTGTTCATCTCATATGACATCACATTAAAGGCTTGGCTCACATCTAAACATGTAATATAGGGTCTAATTTGGCACTCAACTCAACCAAACCAATTGTTTTCCAAATCATTATATTATATTCACTTAATATCAAACTCTATTCGTGTGATTGTATCACTACTTAACTTTTAGTTCAATCAAACATTTGATTATTAGTCCAAAACCCGGTGTCAATCGGCGTTTAAAAGTATCACTAAAAAGTTTTGCTAAACTTTCTCGCAAATCAACTTTTGCAATGTTTTCATTGCTTTAATTTATTAAATTAAAAAACTTTGACAAAAGTCATCATCAGATATAACGTCAATTCATAGACAGTTTGTGTGCAATACTGTATTTAATTTATTAAGATGTCATCCCAATCACCTCATCATCGCGTGTCTACCCATCAGCAACACTATCACAACAACAGTCCGACCACAACATTGAGTGAAGACGACAGCAATTCAGAACCAAATGATCTCAGGACTAACCGTAAGTTAGACACACATTCCTACCACAATTCAGGCACTCATTCACTATTCCTACCATTCATTGCATTTATTGCTTACATTTTATAAATACTTTTCGCTTACAAATTGTTTACAAATTAGCGCATATTTACATAAATTAGTGTTAAATTTATTTTTAATACGATTACGAAACTGATTAAAGCTCTGAACCAAGAATTTTATAAATTAATATAAGTATATTGAGTCAAGAATACAGTAATTATTAGGTTTGTTATAAATGTAGAAAATTCGTAAATTGCTTGAAAATAGTAAATGGTTTTTGGTTTTTAACAAAATTCTTGTCAACTGTTGTCCAGCAGAGAAGATTCGTCATCACAGCGCCGCCACATTCCCGGGCTATCCCTTCTTCGGGACGGGTCAACACAATTCAGGGTCGATGCCATCGCAACACTCGCAGCACTCGTCGGGACAGCAATATGTGGCCACCAATGAGTGTCGTCTCATTGAATATCGTGGGGCTCGTATCGCAGCGTTTCTCAGTGCTAACAGATCCCAGTGCTCTGAATATCTATTATGTTTACCACAAGCTTTCGAGTTGTTTTTGAAACACTTGGTCGGAGGTCTTCACACAGTTTATACTAAACTCAAAGTAAGTCCTCAAACAATCACTCTTTTCAACAAAAGCCAATCATTATTTATGGGCCCAAACGCTCACTTCATTCACTTCTTAAACTAATACTCTATTCATTGATTCAATTGTTACTAAATTGCTAACTAATTATTAGATTACCTTTACTTCTACGCTATTTGTTTATATATTTATATTATCAGTACCATTGTAATTATAGTAGCATTTAATGTATTATTATCTTATGAAATTTTTAAGGTATGGCAAGTTTTATTTTGAACAAAATCAATTAATTTTATAACTTATTTAATATAAATGTTTTATATATTTGTGTAAATTTTTTATTATTCCATTTATTTAGAGAATTATGTAAAATATTTGCTCAAAATTGAAGAATAATTGCTTAATATATTAGGTCTGGAGAGAAATTCCAGGCAAATATTAATTACTTTCGATACGTCAGTAAAATGTTCACGAATCTATTTGTTTGAAAAACTAATTTGTTTGCCTCAAGTTATTTAATATTCACTAAAATGTTTTCTCACAAATTATATTAGGTTTACATTAAAATATATAATTCGGTTATGAATTGCTTTCTCGAAAAGATATATTTCTAGATTTAAACAAAAAAAAAAGAAGTTTTTATCCATATATTTATATAGGGGAAAAACTTATATATCGCATTAAACTTAATGAATGTTTATTTTTGTTGCTTATTGAGAATTATGCGTTTATTAGACAATATAACATAACATAAGTTTTAATAAGAATAAATAAATTAATAAAACTCTTTGTCATTATTTATAGCGTTTAGATATAGTGCCGATTGTATGCAATGTAGAACAGGTGCGAATCCTAAGAGGTTTGGGCGCTATTCAGCCGGGAGTCAACAGATGTAAATTGCTGTCAACTCAAGACTTTGATGTCCTATACAAAGACTGCACGACTGCCAGGTATGTCTGTCCACTTTTCATATGTTTATCACCTTTCGTAAGAACTTTATTGTCAACAATTATTCATTAACTCCAATTCATATGACTTTAGTATGAACTTATCATAGCATTATGTATGTTATATCATTGTTAGTGAATTTGATTTGAATATAAAATTATTTGATTTGATTTTTATTTAAGTTTATATATAAATTAATAAATGTCGACAAAAAGTATTAGTGTGCGTAAAAGTAAATATTTTTTGCTATAACTTCAAAGTGTTTGAAAACCGACGCATTTTATATGATAGACATGTTTTGATTGATTATAAGAATAACTCAATAAAACTAAAATATATAAATATAAATAATATAATGCTTTGAGCTTCACTATCTACCGTATAGAGCATAAGTATTATATACAGAATTAATATGAAACATATAAATATTACTGTGATACTTTATATTAAAACTATTTATAAGGTTTATTTCTAATTAATATAAGCAATGCTTTTATTTAAATCTGTTTAATGTTTTAAAAACATATTGTTAGATTTGATATGTTCGCATATCTTAGAACTGCTTCAAAATGTGATTACATTTTAAATTATATTTTAAATAATTTATTTATTATTGAGAAATTTTGTAGTTTATGCATTGAAACGAAATTAATTTTCTAAAAGTTAATAAACTTTTGACACTCTCTCAAGTGTCAAGATAATACTTGGTAACTTTGATAGAATTGTTTACAAATTTATAACTTTGAAAACATTTTGACAATTGAATACTTGAAACTTATATTTTTATTTTTCCTTCCATTCAATGGATTCTATTGAATGATTGAGACTTAATGAGGAATTGAGATAATATTGATAATTATATTTCATAACCACTTACTGGTGGCTAATAAACAATAAAATCTATATTAAAAGCAGTTTCAGTTTCATGTGTTGAAAATTCATAGCAAAATGAAAGCTAAGACCACATAATAAGTGATTGAAAACCTAACAAAACTACCCCTTGAGTGGAGTTGTTGTAATGATGTTAACACTTCAATAACCTGATATACTTCTTGCCAGTTATAGCCAGGACTGGCAAACATGGAAACGGCGCAAAAACTCGTATCGCACCAGTAGTGTAGTAGTGGCTCAACATTCACTAAATTGCTGTTTCCAAAGAGTTATTTTGTTACTCAACTCCACTTTCATTTTACTATAATCTGGTGTACACTACCTCTGATCTACTTTCCATTATATCATATCATATCGCATACAGTCTTGTGTTCAGACTTTGTGGGGTTCACTAAATAGTCGAAAGACTTATTCTTTGCAATACTATTCATATGAAGTACAATATATTCTGTACACAACGCTATGCTATAAAAGCGCTTTAAATATTGTTTTGCATCATATGCTTGATATTATAGATCAAAGTTTATCAGCATTTGTATTGTATTTGGTTTGGTTTGGCTGTTGTTGCAGATCGTGAGCCATTTTCTAGCGATCCGGCCATTATATCAATGGAAATAATGCTTAGTTTCATTAGCAATGATTGAATGCAATATTACATAATATATGGCCGACACTGAGATGTGTTGCAATCGCTTTGATATGTGAGTACCGGTTTTGAATGCAATCATAATTGCAGTGTTTGATATCCTTGTTGCAAATATGGAACTCCTACTACAAACTGTGAGCTATGCCCCCACTTTCACTGCCACCTCTCTTATACCCCACCACTGGTCCACTCATATATAACTTATATAACTTATACTCAGCAAACAAATTACACGAAATATTTGTGTTTTATCACAGATTAACATCTGCTTCTCAACAAATCTCTTTGATTTACATTCACTTAAAACTCCAAAACAAACGCTTTTTAATTGAAATGAGAATCGACTCATAATTTTCTCATAACTTTCTCGCAAAAAGCAAACTTTAATTTGTTTTCTGCAATAGTAAAAACAAATCACTTTTTGTTTGTCACTTTCGTTCACTCCTCTCCCTCTCCCTCTCTTCCCAAATGAAATATTTTCTCAATTTGTTATATCTCTCAGTAGTCATACCGGAGCGCACTGTAAGGCCAGTGAGATATCAAAGCGGAGCCTAAATTGACCGCAAAAAACAAGACGGAGTGTCACTAAAATGCAATACAAACAGTTTTGAAGTCAATTTAAATGGTTTTGATTTATATCTATTAATTAAAATGAAAATGAATTGAAATGAAATGAAACGAATGAATAAAAGCAATAAAAATATGTTTCAAAGTTAGGCATCATTTCCAAGGCCTAAAAGCTCATAGATTTATATGCATTGTATAGACTGTACCGGCATTTTTTGCGTTATGATCCCGACTCGCTAACGGCGATATCACTCCCCCTTTAGTTTTAAGGTGGAGTACAGGAGAGAGAGAGAGAGAGAGAGAGAGAGAGAGAGCCAAGTGTGGCATAGTTTGTCTGTAGTTTCAGTGATTCAATGTATTAGTTGTTTGAAAAGAATTTCCAATTAAATAAGAAATGAAGAAAAGAACTCAAAACTCGTTTCATTTCATTTCATTTGTTTTTAGTATTTTTTATTTCAAACTTCGTGTTCAGAGCTGACACTCTCACCCCTCCCCCATCACCACACTCTTCGGCCAACTCTGAGCCCCTCTCCGACTGACTGTTTGTTCCCTTTCCACCTCTCATACACTACTCGACTCCAGAATAAGTCAAAAATACGAGAAAACGAGAAAATATAAGTGAAATGAGAAATGAAAATATTTTGAGTTTTTGTTTTAATTGGCAGCTGTAGTACCATTGCTGTTGTGCCGGTACTGTAGTCCTGTCTTTAGTGAGTATTGAAAATAAATTGCATTCGTTTGCCTCATAAGTGGATTCAAGTCAAACAATAATCTCTAATATAATTCCAAAACTATAGATATTTGCAAAATAGTGAACTCCAGTCCAGTGCTCAGCCATGTCTATGTGTCTATGGGTGCGTTCCCCTGCTTTCCATTCCCTCCCTCCCTGTGCTCTATTAGATGTGGTGTAAAGTTTGCCATTTGTACGAAAGCTTTGTTAACATGGATTGCATTGTGTTGTGACCACAGTATGAATGTATGGCCTTATCTGCTCTAATCTGCTAATCGTATTCATCTCTTTCACATCGCATCACAAGTGCACTAAAATGTCATTTCCACTAAATTGACAAAAATTAACCCAATCTTTGCATAACATATTGCATACTGTGAGAATCGTTTTGCAATACACAGTCTATGCAATAGTGGAAGAAAAAAGTAGCAGGGTAACAGTACTCACTGCGTAAGGCTTTACGGCCAAACAGTGACAGCAGCGGAAAATGTAATAGATTTATGGGTTTCAAAGTGAGACAAAGAGAAACATAGATTAGAGATGCAGTCAAATAAGTGTTGCGATGAAAGTGAGAGTAAATGAGAGCAAAGGGAAAGAGAAAGCAATGCAACAAATGTTCTGACATTTGCTTCACTTGTGATTCTCATTGCTTTCCGCTTTGGTTTACAGCAGATCTGTGGCCGCAATCGATCCAAAGGCAGTCTCCATGCAATGCATTCAATGCCTTAACAACTCATACATACAATCACTTTCTGTGCACTGCTTTACACTCCAGCCGACTCTCAGCTATAAAAGTGGCTCTTTTTCTCTCTTTGCTTTCCTTTCGTCTCTTTATATCTCTTTCTCTCTCTTTCTCTCTCTTTCTCTGTATTCTCTGTAAGTCTGCATTCAATTCAACTATAGGTTCAGTTCTGTTGACGACTGCAATCGTATTTGCGCTATATAGCCATGTATATAGACATTCCCACATCCCATTCCACTACAATCACATACATTTCCATTTAACTCTTTATTCTATTCAATCGCCTACCTGTCCACCACCAATGGTCACCACTTTAGTTAAATCACTAAATTGAGTCCACATAGAATCAATTGTATGCAAATGAATGGCTAATTAGAAATCAATGAATCATTGACAATGATTATCCCATTTGTCTAATTGTTCAAAAGTCTCAAAAGTGTGAATCAATGCAAACAAACAAATTGGTAAATGTTTTGTTAAGAATGTGTCGATTCTGTGATATTGAATGTAAATGAATGGCATATCTATTGTCGATTGCATTAAAATCGTAATACAGTAATACTCATGAAGGGAATGGGATGTAGTTTATAGTGACAGCTGTTTCAATAGTGATAATGCAATTCCGACTTATGTTTGATTTTAAGCTTTTCTCTTGTTTTTATTGCACTTCTCATTGGCCTTACTTTCCTATTTGACTCATTATATTGAATGGCAATACTAGTGCACACATATCTGGCATTTCTTTGTTTCATTGCTCGACGACAGACACTAATTCTCGCTATCAGTGAAACCAATTGCTGTTGTATTACTCGATCCTAAGTATTAAAAACTATACGATTTGTTGTACAATAACACCGTTTTTAGATCAATCGGCAAAAGACTAACCGTTTGTCTAGTAGTACACATCCCGTCGCACTCGCACTGACACATCTCACACTCCATGTTATCATAAGTTATTTAATTCTCTTTGCACTCATGATTTGTTTGAATTTAATTATATTATGACATGTGTTGAGCAAAAAAGCAAATTAAATCAAGATTTGCCAAAACTCTGCTAATTTAAATGACAAAATATTGTTAATTTTGAATTTTCAATGTTTTAATTCTGTCAATCATATCCATAATTATTGAAATATTTGTTTTAATACTAAAAATAGTAAAACAAGAATAAGGAAAGTAAGGAAAGGAACTCTCAATTGGAGTGAAATAAAAGATAAATATTTGATAAAAATATAATTTGCCAGAAATGGATCGCATATACAGAAGCGTTCAAATCTTTATTATAATTCATTGAAAACAGAGATAATGTTGAAAATTGGGTCAAAAGTGAATAAAAGAGTAAGAAATGCATAGAAAATAGCAATCAATAAAGAGGTGGGGGGTCTGTGTCTAAAACGAGTTACAATATTATGTAAGTCTATGAGTCTATGGGTTGGGGTTTATCGATACATACAGTGAGTCTCGACGTCTTCTTCTTCTTTGGCAATACCTGTTGCCTGACTTCGGACAACAGCAGAGCACCCGCTGTGCCAACAACTCAGCCATTAATGGTTTGGTTACATATCGTTCACTAATATAGGGGAGGAATTGGGGCTATTGTATGGTGAATGGTATGGTGTGGTGTGGTATGGAGTGTTCAGTTGGGAACTAATGCATGGGTTCTCTCTTTGCTCTCTTCCCTCAGTCTCTCTCTCTCTCTCTCTCTCTCTCTCTCTCTCTTCCCTCAGTCTCTCTCTTCTCTCTTATTTTATTGGGAAATAAAAAATAAAAAATTGTAAAAAGAATTGTCTGTTAGTCTGTAGTAATAGTCATAGAGTAGTGGCGTTTGCGATAAGGGATCGCAATTGCGGTTTACATGAACACCACATCTGTCGCATGAAATACAATAATAAAATTGTAAAAATTTCTATTATTTCTATAAAATGCACAAAAGTGTAAAAAATATATACATTTTTAAAGCGTCTACTTTTGCCTTAAGGGAAGAATCACTACAATAGTTACAGATCTGTATAACTGAAAGAGAGAATAAGAAATATATTTTAAAGTTTTCGATATATTTAAACACATAATGTACACAATATAGAGTTATTTTATAGTATTTCAGATTTATTATAGTCTCACAAAAGTTTAATTTCCGTTTGTTGTCTAAAAGAAGCAACGAATGGTCTCGAGATAACAAATTGCTTCGCTTTTTATAATATCACTAAATATTAGTATTCCTAATATAAATGCTTTCAATTTGTTCTCATCCCCCTTCGTCTCTCTCTCTCTCTCTCTCTCTCTCTCTCTCTCTCTGCTCATTCATTTGGATTCTTTAGAGAATCTTTATTCAGAATTAAGTATAGGCTCCCCCTTATTGCTAGGACGTGACCGGGCAAATGATATGTGATTGGGCCCAACATATTTAAATCATTCCGGATCATACATGTATTTAAGCCATTCATCATAAATTCTAATCTGAAAATATTTTTCAGTTAAAACTTAAGCTCTTTTTAGGCAATCTATACTATGAGATGAGTCGCACATACAGTATAGTGAGCCATAATATAATAGATACAGAGATGGCATATAAGATCACATCCAACACATGCAACACTTGCCAACTGACTGTTGGTAATAATCTTTGTTTGCAAGTCATCACATTTGCATATTATATATTATAATATAATGTAATATAAAGTTTTGCCATTTATTGCCAAATTCTTATTTCTGGGACTCATTTAAATTATATTTGAGACAACACTATAACTGGTCATAAAAATGAATAAATCACTTCAACTATAATAATAGCTATAATAAGACTCCTTTTTGGATACAATCATAATTTGAATTGACTTTTGATATATTGTTTTATAGAGAATAAAAATGTATAATTTCAACAAAAAAAACACTATAATTTCATTCAATTCATACAATAGATTAAATTAATGTGATTTTCTTATGAGCAAAAAATTTAATATAAACTTAAAATACAAATAGTTTTGCAGACCATATATAAATTATTTTCAAATGAAAAATGTTTCGTTTCTTCTTTATTAAACTACAAAATGGATTTAGACTTTAAAAATACATTTTATTAAATTCATATCAAAACAAGCATTTAATAAATTATATGTTTTTTGTAGGTTTGTTTTGTAATATATGACTTTTGTTGCTAACAATAAACGCTTAAATTCTTATAACTCTCTACAACTTCATCCGGGAATTGAGAATTGAGTGGAAAGTGAGTGAATTTGTTTCTGAATGAGGGAGTGATTGTGTGTGTGTGTGTGTGTGTGTGTGTGTGTTAGTTTGTGTTTAGTCCGACTCATAAGCACACGACACACACACACACACACACACAATCACTCCCTCATTCAGAAACAAATTCACTCACTTTCCACTCAATTCTCAATTCCCGGATGAAGTTGTAGAGAGAGAGAGAGATTCTAAAGTTTTATATAAAAATAATGTATATATTAAAAGTTTATTTGTATATTTGTCATAAGTAATAATTTTACATAATTTACAAATTAATTAATAACTCATGAAATTGATTTTTATTTTGCATATAAAAAATTAACCTTTTGTCTTTAATTCTAAACATAATATACGGATAATATTTAATATTATGAAGTCGGAGGTTAGCAAATTTTTATTACCTTTAGTTTATTGCCATACCTCCCTCTTTGTCTACTAATTTCTTTCCAATTGCCAATTGATATCAGTATTTAGTATTTCTTATTAATTATTATATTAAAGACAAATCATAGCAAATATTATTTAATGACCGATCTAATACGGCATTAGCAAAAATATTAATTTGCAACATATATGAATTGAGGCTATGCTACTACTCTATATTTGTAACTACAATATATTCTCATACATTACAGTACTGTACAATGCATTACAATATAGTACAATAGCATTGTAGTATAAATGATAGAAATAAATATGATTCTGGTAATATTAGAGAATTAGAGAGTGAGTGCGAGAGAGAGAGAGAGAGAGAGAGAGAGAGAGCACAGGACTGGCTCTCTAATGGATGTATGTGTTGTGCGTCACATCCAAATACCACTCCCTTTTGTAAAGTAATAGTTAGCAGACATACGAGTTATTAGAGTATTATTGCCGAGAATTGGAGTCTTTGTTATTTTAATTAATTGACTCCAAACCCAAAATAATAATTTCTATTTTTTCATCACAAAAAAATGTATTTTTATTACTTCAAAGCAAATGAAATATTAGATAATTTGTCAGAAAACAACTATTTTATCACTGAATGTAATCAAAAAACTTTTGTAATGTCTCTACCCTTTTGAGTGATAATTCTATTGATTTGAATATGAAATGTCAGAAAATAAAATTCAATTCACTTTTAGTATAAATAAATTTTTATTTTATTGATTCGGCCATTAATTATAATACAAACTCTTTTCGTATAACAATAATAAAAGTTTAACATAACTTATATTTGTTTTTTGTTACATTGTGATAATCATATTTTGACACAAATTGTTTAATAAATTATTTTTATTATAGATATTGATATGTTATGTTATTATTAAAAAACGAATTAAATAATTTTTAAATTTGTTTTAATTATCATAATTTGCTGTGCAATGTTGTATAATTTATATCCTTTCATTTCTGGCAAACTTTGGCTATAATTTAAATAACAAAGTACTTTACTATTTAAATGAACTTTTATTAAACAGTTATATTACTGCAATAAATAGAAATGGCTAAACATTTCATATTATAATAGCAAATAAATTTTCTTTGTTTCTAATTATAATAATGGCTACTAATTGTATAAACTAATCAAATTCAAATAAAACATAATTTTAATTATGTATTGTATTAGTTTTATGTCACAACTCCTTTTGATGTCAATAAGAAAATCATATATGTATCAGAAATGTATAGCTTTTAAAATTTAAAATTGAGACAAAGGTTTAATAAAAGTTAGATTGTTTAACTTGAAGCAACTAATTTGTGTATACAATACACTTACAGATTATTCATAAAGTCAAAATATAACTAAAACTTAGTTTTTAGCTTGTATCTAAAGAAAATCATTCATTTGTTATATTTTAAAATAAGTTGGTATGGTATTAATTAATTTACGAGTCAAATTAATTTAAAATAAAATTATTTAAACTTTAAAACTATTCTAATTTAAGTCTAACTCTTAAATCGCCTTTTTGTACGTTAGAATCACTTCAAAGTATTTTTAAATAATAAAGTCTAAAAAAATAGATTAATTATAAACTGAGAAATAAATTATTTGTTTTAAACAAAACGTCTAAATAAAATGGTTATACAACCCATCGTTTGTATGGCTTAAACTTTAAGAAATGTTTGAAAATTCATTAATTTATTGCTAAGCCGTAGAGTTAAGTGACTCCGAGTTAAGACTTAATGATAGAGTAATGTTTTGAAGAAATGTTTGTACAGAAGAGTAGAATAGTTGACAAATATTTAGCTGAACTCCAGCCGAATGTGACATTCATTTTACGGTCAATTGAGTCAAAAGGAGATTAGTTTCTGTTGTGCGTCCTCTTTGACAGTCTTGTAAAGCGGTGTTTGTATGCTATGAATGGTAGCTCCGATTGTATAGCATATTATAGTACCAGTGCTTATGAGTCGGACTAAACACAAACTAACACAATATCCTGCTGTGAGCCCGTCTGCCAAACGGAATGGGGTCTTAAGAGCCAATTTCATCGCTACTTCTTTAAAGACATACATTTGATTGATATTTACTTACGGTAGCAATGATTAGAACCAATGATTATAAGGCAATAATTATGGAAATGATTTGAGTCTAAATTATATGTTATCCTAAATTTTCACCAATTATTGAATTGCAACTCAAATTCACAGATTATATACATTCAGACGTGTTATTCATATTGAATATTATGACTTTTGCTTTACATTCTAATATATGTAGACATACCTATCCCTCCAATTAGTTGACAAAGTGCTAAACGCTTACATAATCTTATTGGCTATTATATGATTTGATAGGCCGGGACGTCCACCCAAAAGAAGTTCAGTGACTGGTATTGTAAGCCCAGTGCCGGCATCTTTCACTGGAGGCACTCCACAACATAATGCGGTGCCATTCCTCGGATACCCAACAGCTAAAAAGCCCCGTTTCAGCGATGATACTGATTATGGCAGTGAAAGTAAGTGAACCCAACCATTAGGCATCACATTAGCCATTGCTTAACCATTGCTAAGGCCTTCAATTAGATCATCACTCCATGCATTGTATTCATTGTATGCTTCACTCAATCTTTCCGCTCCCACTCTCTATTGCCTGAACCATTGCCCGCAACAGTGCATTCCTATAAGTGTTTTACTTATACTTATAGTTTTACTTACTTTAAGTCATTTTCGAGAATCAAATAATGTTTTGTTTCCCAGATTTGGATCTAAAGCAACACAATTCAGTCAATACCAACACAAACGGCAACTCAACCGCTGCTACGGCCGCTGCTATGTTGGCCGCCAATGGATATTCGGCTGCCTTTCCCTTCTTACAGCACTTCAGTGGCGGATCCACTCCTACACCTCAACAACAGCAACAACTCGTGGCCGCTGCTGCAGCACTTGGCCTCCCTGGCCTCCCACCCAGGTATTCATTGCATTTATCATCAACCCATTCATTACCATGCTTATACATTGTGTGCCGATATTAGTACTGTATATTGTTTCTAACACACACTCTCTCCAACAAATAAGCAATGAATTTGAGTAAAAGTAAAATGAAAGTAAAAATAATGAAATGATAAAAGTTTTTTGAGTAGAGTATTGAAACACTTACAGAATTTGCACTTTAAATGTTTAAAGCGTTTTACTGAATGAATACAGTATTTATGATTTAGGCTTCGCTTTAATAAGTTTAGAGTTGTTTTTAATATATTTTTAAATAAAATTCAAAAATGATTGAAAAGCAAACGATTAGAAATATTTGAATAAGATTTGAATGCGATTTAAAGTGAAATGCAGTGTAAGTGTTAGTGAAAAGGCATTGAAATGCGGGTTATATTAATAAATATGAAAATTGAAATGTTTTTGATTTTTTGCAATAAACTAACACTTCTATGTATTTTGAGTTAATATTAATCGCATTCATTGGCACTCATTGCTGGCACTCATAAAATAAATATAGTTTTGAACGGTTTTAGGCAAACATAAGTGCAGTTGGATATTAAGAATGCTCACCACAAATATGAAATGAAAATATTTTGCATATTTAAGAGATGCAAGAGATGTGTGAGAGATGCTGTGCTGATGCTGGTACTGGTGCTCATTAGATTCAGAGTGCACTGTATGCCAGTGAGAGTGGAGAGAGAGAGAGAGAGAGAGAGAGAGGAGAGAGAGAGAGAGATGTGTGTGTGTGTGTGTGTGTGTAGGCTATGGTACGGTATGGTATGGTGTGGTATGGTATGAGAATGAGAGAAATGGTTTGATGGTGTGGTGGTGTTGGCTGTGCTGTAGTGATGCTGTAGTGAATGGTGTGCTCATTGAGCTCTCATTCTGGTCCTAATATGCAAAGTCATTAATCATTGTGTCTGTCGCGAAGTTGAGTTGAGTTTCACTAAAAACTTTTTTTGTTATCTCATTCAAACACTCGTTAATATAATTAAAAAGCAATGAAGAATTTTTTGCTCTTCCACTCAGTGCAACAAAATGTGCAAATCTTATCAATGAGTTGATTCAATTGTATTGCAAATGCTATCAAGACATGAAGACATATAGACTGGGAGCTCAGTAAGCGAACTGTCACTACACTGTTGTGGATCCGGTGCCACTTCTTTGTCAGTCCTCATAATTGATGATCACTTATATTGCATTATATGTTTGGAGTCATAGTTTTGAAATTACGATACATTTGCAAACAATACAAATAAACTTAACTAAACTGTATGTTTGTATGAATGCATCCCATTAGTAGACTCGCACTGATTACCATACAATATATAACCTATTCTTTACGCATAACTCACTCATAAGTATTAGCCGACACTTACAGAGTATTTCTCGAAATAATCCCAAACATAGTGTTTAAGGCCTTAAAGAAGTGCTATTTTGGAGTGAATATTAAGAGCATTTGTGTAATCAAAACGGATCGATAGAATTAAATTTCAAACCAACTCAACTCAAACTCACTTTTTTAGGTAAACTTAAGCTTAAGCTCATAGGAAACTGCAGTAAAATTTGAGTCAAAGTAGATCCGACTCATGAAAAGAGTACGCTTTATATTCATTCATTGATAAATATAACACAAAATGCAAAGATTATGCTATGATCTCAAAAAACTCAAACTCGAAATTTATTTCTCTCTTTCCCTCCCTGTCACTAGAGAATGATTAATTACTGGCTCTCTCTCTCTCTCTCTCTCTCTCTCTCTCTCTCTCAAACTAAATTTCAGTATAGCTCTCTTTACTCCATTCTCTCTCATTCTCTCATAGTGTGCCATTGCTCTCGTGTTCTAAACATTGGGTGTCGAACTCTCTCTCTCTCTCTCTCTCTCTCATATAAAAAGTATGCGTTAAAACCATCATCAATCATGCTGTCTGACTAAATTAACTACAGATCAACAAAACTTTTCTCGCAACCAATATTGTAATGTAGAGACAGTTCACTATTGAGAACTCGTATCCAACTCTACTCTCTCAACAACTTTTTGAAGTCATTCTTAACTTTTTTCAATTGTTTGTTTCCCTTATTCTGTATTCTGTACTAAATCTACAATTCTTTACTTCTTATTTGTCAGTTCTATAGCTTTCCAATGCATTATATTCTCAATATTTCCCAATTGTTATAGTTCTCTCATTTTCCATTATTTCTGAATAAGTTTCTTATAATTCATACTTTAAATCCATTTGATTTGTCTGACGAATGCATTTATTATGAATATTAATGATATAAAAGAATTAGGATTATTAATAAAATACTTCTCATTGATTATTATTTTGAGAATTTATAATGAGATCATAACATGTTAGTTATAAATGAAGTTAATTAAGATCTCTGATTAACTTAATGTTTTTGGATAAAGCATTAAAATAGTTGCCATTCTTGATATGTGGTACAAGTGATGCTTATCTGCAAATTGTCAAAAAACATTTGCACTTATTTTTAGCTATAAGAGAGTTACATATTATACTCATTTGTTAATTACAAACAAGTCGTGAAGTTCTTTAATAAAGTTGTTCTGTGCTTACAATCTGTCGGCAATTCTTTTCACACAAAAAACACTTGAATTCATAAATTAAAGTGGGATTGAGAAAATTAAATGAAAAAATTATTTTATTTTAGATTTTCAAACTCGAGTCCACCTCCGGCTATAGCCTCACATCACGGAAACAATGGGACCGCGGGGTCGGACAGCACTGGCGTCGGATCGGACTTTAACCCGACGGCCGCTTATTTATGGCTTCTGTCTCAACAATCGCAACAAATGCCAAACTCGGCCGCACTTAACCTCAGCTCTCGTAACGCCAGCGCCAACAGCGCCGGCAATAACGCCGTCACCAACACTAACGCTATTAACAGTAATAGTAATAATAATGCAAACAATAGCACCACTAATAACACCAATAATATGAGCGGAACTGTTCATAACAGTAATAATAATAACAACAATAATAACACTAATAATAATAACAATAATAAGATGAATGCAAACGACGACGACTCGACCGATGATGACGACGATGAGGACGACGTCGAGAGCAACAACAGCAGTAACCACAGCGACAATCCGGTCACCAGTTCCGGATTCAATGGTAGTTGCCATCAATTCTTGCGCCAATTCTTTGCCTATTCTTTGCCTATTCTTTGCCTATTCTTTGCCTATTCTTTGCCTATTCTTTGCCTATTCTTTGCCTATTCTTTGCCTATTCCTAACTTATGTGAAATATGGGTAATACGATAGGTATGGCCTGTGGAAGAGGGGGTGCGAGTGAGACGGCCAGCAATAGGAACAGTTCGACGACACCCCCGCACCCACACCCCCAGCAACAGCCACCCGAACACTGTTTGGAGACACTTCTCCGCAACATTGAGGGTCTGTTGGCCATCGCCGCACACAATGCACGGCAACAACAAAGCCAATTGCATCTGCAGAAAGGTATCCTTGTATTCAACATTTTCATTAACTATATATACATTCAACACCATTTGCATTCACACAACACATTCGCTAACAATTAAATAATTAATCAAAAAAAGATCAATATTTAATTTCATGCAATAAAAGTCTCTCGTTTTTTGTGGAAATATTTTTTTAGTTAATCAAGTCTTTGGTCGTCAATACAATTATTGCTACGACTATTAGCTCTAACCGTTGGGTTGAGTCACAACTAAATGAATTAACTGTTAAATTCCTGATATAAGTGGAGGTAAAAGAGAGAGAGAGAGAGAGAGAGAGAGAGAGAGAGAGAAAAGTAAAGTAATCTATGGAATAATTGTAGTGTTTTTGGCGTATAGTGTAGTGAATTGTGAATTTTGTATCCAATATTAGTTTCGTATACATTGAGTTCCACTTAATTTCGGTTTTAATTTTTTGAGTACATATACCGATATACAAGTTATTTAGTTTTAACACAACTCTTATCTCTATTTATTTGCATCAGTGCTCCACTCCATACAACACAGGCATAACTCCTTTTCAGAAAGTGAAGCCCGATTTACCCCTTTTGATGGCTAACTTCCCCTCTTTTGCATTGCTTTACAAACTCATTAAAACATTAAGCAATGCCCTAATACTAGTGCTATTAATGCCAGTTCAGTCTCTGTTGAAATGCGATAAAAACGCTTTTTATTTTTATAAAAAGAACCCAAAAATTACAGCTTTTGTAATTACAACCGTAAAATGTGCTTTCACTCCATTCCCTCCCTTCCCTCCCTTCACATTATCACTACCTCTCAATGGTCTCTCTCTATCTTTCTTTGGTCTCTCTCTCTCCAAAGCAAGGATTAAATTACTTTTTTCACGCATTTATGACTTTAATTCTCGGTATTTTAAAAATTAACTTCAACTTAAAAATTAACTCAATAATAATCAGTGCTTTGCATCCATTTTCTCCACTTTTTTCACTTGAATTTTTTCAAACAGTTATTAAAAGTTTTGAGATATAACTGAATATTCAGTTCATTCAAACTTTTCAAACCTTTTTTCTAAACAATCCTTTGAATCGTTGAATCTGATGCTTAATATAGTACTACACTATACTGTACTACTGTATACTACTGTAGATGTGACGATATTAGTTATGATGAGACCACTCTGTCTATCGGTCTGTCACTAAATCAACACATTAAATAAATTACTAATTAATATTTTTATTTTAATGTCAATACCATTGCATCAAATAAAGCAAATTCAAGATTGAGCTCAAATAAAAAGAGTTACTTTATTTTTAGCATTTAGAACATTGTTTTGTTTGAATTATCAATTTTAAGAAATATTATTATAAAAACATTCATTAGACAGACATTAATGAAAAACAAAGACTTCAGCGTTTGAGTGAAGTCATAAAAACTGTTTAATTTTGAATTTAGTATAAATTAAATTAGTTCTTAAAATGTATAAACAGTTTGAATGAAATGTGGGAAAGGAGTGCAAATATTAATCTCTTTGGTGCAGTAGTGCAGTGTATTATACGAGGGAAACAAAACTAACTCTTTTTGCTCTTTTGGATGCATAGCTGAACTGAGGGCTGAGCTGGCGGTTCAACTGGAAAGGGAACGGGAGATGAGAGAGCATTTGGAAAAACAATTGAATGAGGAACAAAAAATCCGAAGTAAGTGTAGAATTGATAAATGAATAGTGAATACAAACATAATATTAGTGTTGAATTGAATATAAAAACTCTTGTCTTTTGTTCACTGCTTTCAGTGTTATATCAAAAGAGATTTAAAAAAGAGCGCAGATTTCGTCGGAAACTGGAGCATGAATTGCATCAAAAGCATCAAAACCATCAAAACCCGCAACAGATAACTCAGAATAAGCAGCAAATCACTCAAAACACACAACAAGTATCACTCAAGTCGTCTCCGACTCCGCCGCCGACACAACCGCCACAACAGACGACCGAAACATTAGATTAAAACGAAATAAACATTTTTCCAGTTATTTATAAACAATAGTCTTTGCATAAAAATTTTATTTAACTTCCAGTGATTTGAGGTTAATTTTACTGAACGCCAAATATTACAAAACCCATAATAAGTATATCGACACAATTACATTACAATACATAACATTATAATTATTGACTTTTTTCACAATTACATGGATTTCCAAATAGATTGATGTAAAAGTTTAAGGTATTATCAAAACGACATATCACTGTTTGCTTCTGTGTTATAGCAATTACTTTGAATTTCTTGTTTTACTCAAACAGATTTGAAATGAACATTGAATGTAAAATATACTGTTTGTTAGTCTTAATAATATGTCAATATTAATGGTATTCAATATTGAATATAACAATTAAAAGTATAATAATACAAAATATGTTAAACAAACCTTTTTGTACAGTTTTATTGATTGAGAATCGTCTTAAAATAACATATTATTTCGGATGACTTATTCAATCGGAAAAAGTGATAAATTTGTATACAATATGAGTGTGAAATGTGTTGAAAAGTTTTGATTCGCAAACAAATGCATTCGGATTTTGTTGATTGAATGGATAGTTAGAAGTCTTTTGTATTCATTTCATTATATTATATTATCAACAGTAGAGAAGTATTTGACAATAAAAGCGTTTTTACATAAAATATTGATAGAGAAGAGGTGGAGGGAGAGGAAAGGCATAGTTAACCACAACACTAGGGTATAGAAGAGGGCAACAAATAGTAGGGAATTAAGCAAAAGGAAGGCAACATTGAAAAAGCAAAGGCTTATAGTGTGTTTAATTAATTAAACGACTGCTATTGTCATGAAATTAATTAAATTTGTGCTAAAAATGTTTTTTCTCTTCTCTCAATTCTTTGTTCAATTATTTTGTTTGGCCCCCATTTGACCCCCATTTGTGCAAATAAACATATTTTTGACAGCTTTGTTATAACTTGTCTTTTGTTTTTCCAACAATAACTCCAAAACTTATGTCATTGTTTAAAGTTATTCATTCGTCGTCTTTAGTCTCAACATTACAGTACAGATCACAACCGTTTCTGAACGCAAAAAAGTTTTGTTTTCCGCACAAAAGCTGTGCTCACAATAGTCTGTAGCGAAGAGCGGAGCAAAACTGCAAACTTTCAGCTCTCAATGCATGATCTCATTTACATTCATTTCAAACGTCAGATTAATTTTATATCTTTAACATTGCCTTTAATTACAGTGAATAGCGATTCACAAAATACTGTAAATGAAAGCAAAGAGAAAAGGATTGAAAGCATGAAATAGAAAGACAGAGAAAGAGTAGCGCTTTGTTTAGTGTCTCAAACATATGAAGGGATGAAACACTCGGCCTCTGATGCCAATCGACTCAATAAACTGAACAAAACTCTTCTCAACTCTATTCTACTCTAACATAAGCACACATTTGTGTAGACATTGAGAGAACATAAGATAAAACATATAAGACATACAATGGATGTAAAAATATTTGAAAGATATCTTGATTTTGATAGCAGTGCTAACACCTGGCCATAGAGACCGTACTTTTGGTGTTCGCACTTGTAATTTATCTGACTGTCTCTTTCGCATACAAATGATTGATTGCATTTATTGTATGTCTTTGTGGCTCTTTGTGGTGGCTTTGCCTTCATTTCTACTCTATATATACCGTATATATCGTACATATAGTCATAGTCTATATAATATAATATAACTTTATTTATCTCAAAGAATTGAGAGAATAAGAGCTCCAATAGAGTATTGCAGTATTGGGTGAGTGCGAGAGTGCCTGTGCCTCAGTGTCAGCCCATACTCTCTCTCCGCCGAGAGAGAGAGAGAGAGAGAGAGAGAGAGATGGTGTGAGAGTAGATATCACATAGCATTTATTTATTCAAGTTGACATTGATGGATTATGCAAAAAAGTAATTTATTGCCAGATTTTAAGAGAATCGCCAAACAGTCCTAACAACACACCAGTGCTGTTGAGTTGAGTTCACTTCTAATGCATTGCCTTTGCATTCAATATCTTTTCCCCACTTTTTATTTATTGTGAGATAACTTCCGTTTTCCGCTTTTGAACCATAGCTCAACCCATTCTAATGGTTACGAACACAACAGTTCTCATCGTTTTTTGCATCCATTTATGAAATTCAAGACAAAAGATGAACGAAACAAATCATCTCTAATACCATATAATATGCATATTATTATTATTATAGTATTATCGCTATTATATTATTTCCATTTTTAGTCATTACTATCATTACATTACATATACTTTCTGTTGTTTTTCAAAATTGAATCAAAAAATTATAAAACATTTTTTTATTCATGAAATTGATTCTCAATGTTATGTCTGTATTTGGTTTTGAATGGTTTAATAGAAAAAGACATTAACTCAATGAATGCATGCAAACGCATACATTGAACATTTGATTGATTTTTGAATAAAATAATTTCAAAATTGTTTGAAATTATGAATCGGATATAAATTTAATATTAATGCCAACATAATTGTGAGTCGGGCTTACAGTTAGCACTGGTAAGTGATTTGCTTATGGGGTTAGTGTTTGACTACAAATGTCATGTTTGTGTCAAAAGAGACAAAATATCTCTAATGTTATACACAGAGGCAGAAAAAGTGGAGTAAAGTGATCCACAAAACCATTTACTTGTTTGCCTCGCAATGCTCTACCAGTGCTGTGGCAGTGCTCTGGCAGTACAGTAGACTACCAGTGCTCGTATACTACCAGTGCTCGTATACACACGGGTTTAGTCCATATCAATCAAGTTGGCGAAGAGTAGTGTCAACGGTGAACAACAAAAGCACAAATTGCTTGCTCTGTAAGAGGCTGTGAGATGTCTGTCCTGTTTGCGCAACACTTGCCTAACAGTGTTGTGTCAGACGAGACCAACACTCGCTCTTCTCTGACCAGTTAGTCCTGTCTCTATGTGTGTACTACCAGTGCCACAGTACTCCCGGTGCTCTTATGACAGTGTGTTTCTCATAAAGCACACAAATCTTACGGTGCTATCAATTAGTTGAATAACAGCTCATAAGTTATATAGCGATCATGTTTGAGATGCGAAACAACATGCGTTTTGGTGATTGTGTCCAACACTTGACAAGTGTTTGGCTTTTTGTAGCGAAGAGACCAAAAGTGATTGAAATTGAGTCCAAATTATTCGCTTTAATGTGAGATAAGCTCACAATCGAGTCATTCATTGTTTTATTGCCACAGAGTTGGCAACAGATGGTCATTGGATGTCATGTCTGAGTGTTTGTAGCATAGGTTGAGCTTATCTTTTATTGATTATAACTTTTCAATATTTAGTCTTTCATTTGGAAAAATAGGCAAAACTGAGGCACTTGTATGAAAAGTGCAGTCATTTCTTTGATTTCAAGGGAGCGATAAAAATAGTGTGAATTACAGCAATAAAATTGTATAATAAATATTAATTTAGAATATAAGTGCACTTTTCTGCAGTTTATTTGCAGGCAATAGTAATGCAATACTTAATTTATTGAGCAATTTATTATTACCAGTGCTTGTAATTCAAGCATAAGTGCAAAACAATAAACGCCTTTTCACTCGACTTCAGTTCATTTGATCGCAAACTGCACTCCGAGTCGAGAGTCGACTTCTCCGGCAATTATGATCAGTCGATGCAATGCTATACATGTTATAACAGTTATGCTATCATCTCAACACACATTTCCATTCATTATCTCTTAGGCATCCCCTTGTTATTGGGCCTAAAACACTGAAACACCAAATATCTGACTAATTGCTATTTTTCACAAATCAATCTATTATTTTATATTATATACAATTATAACATAGGTATCTATTGTCGGGAATTGTAGGCATTGCTCATACCTCATACAGTTCCCATAGTGTGGTACATAGCATAGCATCAAGCTCAGTGATCTCACACCCAATTAATTGCTCAATCTATCACATGAGACCATCGGAACACCCAAACAAACGACTCAAACAATAAATACTTGTGTTTCTATGTCTAGTGAAAGAAGTCATTGAAGCAAATTATATGTTATTCTCTGTTCAACTATTTTCTTTGCTTTAAGCAACAAAACTATTTGAGTAATAAATGGATTTACTCGAGACTGCTTGACGACTCAGCCAATAAATACCATACCATACCATACCTACAAATTTTCACACAAACCCAAACTTACCCTCAATATCGGGATTTTCTTACAAATGTGTTTAAAGTGAGCCTCAGATCTGTGTTTAAATTGAGTTTATTTTGCTTTTGATACTCATGTGAAATGCAGTCACAATTCAATGCATTGAACCGAAAATATTGACAAAACATGCGAAACAAAAATCAAAATAAATCGGTTTTACTTATTTTAAACTACTTTAACTGCTTATCCAGCGATTTGCCTGCCGTTCCCCTCCTCTATCATATCTATCACCTTAATTGATGCATATTTTCTATTCGTGTTTAGTCACTAAAATCTCGTTAATTTTAATTATAACTCAAATTAAGGTGAAATAAAGATACAAATGTATGCTGACAACTAACCTAACCTTTTTGGTACAATTAAAAGTGTAGATGAAATGAAATACAAATATATATTAGTTTTGTCGCATATATGTGTTGACTGAAGGCTTAGAAATTGTTTTGTTGGTTCAATTGATTCGTAGAAATTGAGACAAAGAGATGAACAATAGTGTGGGGGATGTGACCATAAGCCCCGGCACAACCATAACGATGACTGATAGTATTGATCCAATTATTTGATTTTCTCTCTTTTGAAGTTTTTTGATAAATCGTTTTCAATTACATAAAGATTTTTGTGAATTCATATGCAATATATAAAAAAAGTCGTTCAAAACATTGTCTTTTCTGATAGACTACACAAAGAATTGAATTCTTTCAACGTTTTTAAAGCGCTATTCGTTTTACATTTATTTCAAGCGATCTTATCATTTGAAAACTTATTATTATTTTTTGTTGTTTTGGTCAACAATTTCTCCGATGGAAGAGATTTCACGAATTTAGAGAATTTTGATTAAGGAGTGGTTTAACGCCTTATATGAGAAAACTTGAAAACTTTTTCAGCAAATAATGTGAACTATTATTAAATACTTCTTCAATATAAATACTATACTTTTAAATCTTTTATATAATTACTACAATATTTTATATATTTTATTTATTTATTTCTAAATATTTTTATAATTGTCAAATCTTCATTTATTTATTCCTTGAGCCCTATCCTTGTTGAAAATAAAAGTTTTGACTTGATAAATATTTTTATATAACTGTTGAATCATAAATAATAATTAATAAATAAAAAATAAAATTTTTAAAAATATTATTTTAATATTTTTTTCAGATACTTTAAATATTAATACAATATAAAATATTTAAGCATTGTAATGTACTGTAATAGTTAGATGTATAAATATAATTTTAATGAATTCAATTTAAATGGATTAATCTAAAATTTTCAGAATATTTATCACAAAATCCCTTTCAATGTATTATTAATTCATATTTTTATCATATAAGTATATTTTCTTAAAAATATATATGAAAATATATTTTGCAAACAATAGTTCATATAGTCTTCTCTCCATAATTGCATCAATTCTTTAGATTATATTTATAGTGATTGTATAGATGTGTTCATTCTTTCTAAGATTTTACGGCCCAACAGATTGTCACTACAATATAATGTCAGTAAGTTGTCATCTCTGCTATTATGTTCACTAAACTCTAATAATAGGGAATCAACTCTTCTAGTTATACCGTACCATATCCAGGTCCATTTGTCAAGTTGTGCCACTAATGCATGGCTTTGTCTCACATTTTACTCTTTCAACTACAGTAATAGTATAGTTCTCAAACCAAGTAATTATAATCATTTTCAAATGGTCCAGTAAATTATTGTCATTTTAAGAAATTATTTACCTGAATGCTTTAGGGGAACTACTTTACTATAATTGAACAAGAATACTTATTGTATACTCTATTGCCATCTACTGTACATCTACCGTATATTAACAACAAAAATATTATTCTATTGGATTCTATCCTAGCCAATACATTCTTAAACTTCTAAAATGAGTAACATACACTTTCTAGTTTATTTTATTTCAATCTTGGATTTATATACAGTATATATTATTTTTTATAATGAATTGTACTAATGACAATTTTCTCATAAAATTATCCAATACTTGTTGATGTGATGGACAAGTGGTGCGTTAGAGGCGTACTTTTTTATGACAAACTTAATTTTAATAAAAATAATACTTTTACATTTTTATTAATGAGAGTTTTGTCTATGATTTATGACCAGGAGAAAACTTCTTAAAACATGGTATTCTTGAACCAATTGTTACTATTAATATGTTATTAATTGTGTTATTTTAGGTATTTCTTGGATGAGCCAAATGAACCATTTTTAATAATATTATTCATTTTTTATATAACTTTATCAGTCTTCAAATACTTTTAATAATCATGCTCTAATTTATTTATTTATAATTTTATTTTTAATATTTTCAAATAAATAATTATTGTATTAAAATTCTTCAAACTAAACGACTATCACTGTCTGATGAGTTTGTTACACTTCACTAAATATTCATGTGAACTGGTATGTTACTGTTTACCAATCATAAGTTAAACCAACTTTGAAACTTTCATTTACAATTAAATTGTTTAATTAATTTCAAAGTAAATGAATTATAATTTCATACTTTTTATAAACTTGTTTGAGTCTAAAATCAACGAATATTCTTTGAAACCCCAAACAGTAGATGTCATTCAAGCGCTTAGAGTGGGAATATGTTATTGATTTTTGTTACATTTTTAACCCTATACAATTTGCTTGTACTGTTC
>CAJPVJ010000032.1:0-56328 GCA_905397405.1 Oppiella nova
TGAAAACTGTGGTCACATTTGTATCACCAAAAGACTGGCGATTAATATTCATAATGTTTGGAGACTTCCCACATCTCATGAACATTGAAAAACATTTTGATTTAGTGCTCATATTTCTGGTATTATTAACTCATGCGAATTGTCTCATGTTTTTCTATACTAATAAACGGTGTATTCCCAACATTTATGACTATATTTGATATGTTATCCGGTGGTGTATGTCCAGCAGATATTGGACTTACAGATTGCGAATTTATTTTAAAGTTTGCTATTAAATCTCGAAAAATATTTAAAATATGTCATTTTATTACCGATAAGAATATCATAATAGCGGCAATATTCTGGTCGATTCCGTACCTCAAGAATTGTACTCTAATTGAAATGATATACTATGGCATACCTTTCATTCACTCGTCAATATTAGTTACATATAATTTTAATATAAATTCATGAACTATTGATTTATTTATATCTTATATCTTATATGTGTGGTTTGAGTGGTTCAGTGGTAGACCTTCGTGAGCACCAACTGATACCATCATCCACTCCATTACTTTATTAATTTTAAATTGAATGAAAAACTTTTTATTAAGATTATTTGAGTCTAAATATTTTTAAAAAGAAAAATGAAATCTCATATAAACCCAATAAATCCTAATCGGATAAACAAATTATGTATAAATAAATACTTTTAATAGAAATCAAAAAATATATAAAAACCGATCTTTTGTTTGTTATGACATAAGAGACGATATGATGTGAGAATTGATAGTAAAAAAGGCATTAATTTAAGAGCTATTGTAATGACTGAGGGCTCAGAGCCGGGGCTTTAGTCGCTTCCAAATCCAGCGCTGCGACCGGTCGCCGGTGCGGCACTCAGTCAGGTGCACCTTCCCTTGGTCGCCCTCCCAGGCCAGGCACAGACTCTTACGTTTACGCTTATACTTCATTTGTTTGGTGTGCTTATCGTAACTCCAGGAGCCGTCTACTTTTCCCAATTTGCAGTAAATAAGTGTCATTTTATCCCTATTGGCGTCGACACACCGTTCCCCGACTTCCAGTTGACCCCTTTGGTTCAAACGCAACAATTGGTTGCCTCCGCGTCCGTGACAGCGAGACAACGACACAGTGGACGGCGGACGAGAGCCCCCGTAGTCCAGACATGTGTGCGTCCGCTCCAGACGTACTTCACCCCAAACCACGTTATCCGGGAGTCGCGGGAAGTGTCGAAACACATCCATTGCGTGGTTTTTGACAAACCAATCGAAAGATTTGCATTGTAGGCGTTCCTGTAATAGGGTTTAGACATGAAATACAATCAGATCGTTAGGATGACAGGGAAAGCCTTACTTTAAGCTCCATTTGTTTGGATATATCCCCGGCGTCGTAGTACTGGGCCATAGGCTGTCGGGCGTAGAAATACTGTTTGTAGGGGTCGTCGAACCAGACTTCGATGACTCGCTTATAGTTAGTGAGAACTAACGGCCCCTTTCGCTGGTTAGCCATTGAGCCGGACGTGTAGGGCCTGTGACGGTATATGTGTCCCACGCGAGAACAGGGCACCCATTGTAGGCGACCCCCGCATTGCCACAGAGTCATAGCCGCCTAACTCCAGGAAAAACTTGCTGCTAATGGCAAACAGTCCGCCCGCGTGTGTGGGCGAGTCGTACGGCTCCGACACTCTGTGGGTTTTCGTGTGGTTTTTCATATCTAATTCAATCTCTTTGTATAGCATTCCTATCAATACAAAAGAATCTGTGCTATAGTTTACACATTTATAGTACCGGTAATACACTAGTGATAGCACTGGTAGCCAGACATACCCCACTCCCAAATGCCGCGGAAGTGTTGATCGTTTCGCCTATACACGGGTCTGTACTGGAAGTGGTTGGAGTCGATGCCATCAATGATAGGACAGGTCATCGTTTTGCTGTCGTGAGCGATGGGCGCCAACAGTGGGACCAACCAATTGGTGTTAACCTCGCAGTGGGCGCCCAGAAAGACAATCACTTCTCCAGCGCCTCCTCAGTGCCTTTGGCACGACTCCGAATTAGTCCCGACCTCTCGCTGTTGCGAATGAGTCTCACTTTCCCGGACCTATCACTCAGTGTCTCACCGCTCAAGTCTGCGGCGTTTATCTTATTTGCGGACCAGTTCTGGTCGAACGCCCCGAAGTGATCCATAATATAGTCGTCGAGTTGTCCTTTGAGTGGTTCCTTATCACTAAAGTCGTCCACAAGTAGTACCTCCCGGAGGAACCTCTTGGGCGACCGCAACAGCACTGAGTGAACAGTTCGCAACAAAGTGGTGAACCCCTCGTTATGGAAGACTATCACCACTGGCGGTGGACAGTTGTGTCGCGTAGTGCCAGTACTTGCACTCGTCGTGTCTCAGGTCGGGCACCGACCTATCCATCGGTATGTGATCAGAGGCCACGATATTCATGCCGTACTCCTTCTTCTTGGCGTTCACCTCATTCCAGTCGATGCCCTCCCCCTCCAGCAGATACTTATGTCCATTATCTCCCGGTCGGGCCCCACCACCGTCCGGGTGGGCGTTCCCATCCACCACCGCGTCCTCGAAGTTGCCGAGCATTTGATCCCTAAATTGAGGCAAACTATTGCACACTTCTTTGACGTCATGTCTGACCACTTGTTCGCTATCATTGGCGCCGACAGCGCTCTGATGCCAACTCTGAGCGGATCCGCCGCTGTCGCGAGTATCCGCTGACGAGGAATGTATGTCATGTGATGGCAAGACAGTGATTAAGAAGACAATCACGACGACCAACAAAATGATGGCCAAAACCGGTGTCGTTATCCTCTGCCCTCCTAAGAGTCGGAGTAGACGTGGAAGCAGACGAAACACCATCGGGTATAGTATTCGGCGGTTATCACACAATGGGTCCACACATAGGGTTACACCACAGTCACTATTGCACACCACTATCACTGCTACCACTGATGTCTTCAGTTATTATGCAATCGGTGGTCAATCGGAGCGACAATTGAGTGAACGATCACTGAATGTATGAATCAATAAATTGTTTGTAAAGTTTATACCATTTGATATTACTATCAGACAAAATAATATTCATTATTTTTATTAAATAATTTTTAATTACATAATTAATTGCATTTGCTCCAACTCATACCACATTTGATTTTAATGTCATTTTAAAAATTTACAACGTTAAAACTATTTTTATATAAAATAATAATGATCAATTATAACGCAATAAACTGTGTGCCCTCATCAATATTTACTAACAATCTGATCGTAAAAGGTATTGTCTAATAATTTAATACATTATTAATAGTATATATGTGTGTCTGTCAGTAAGAAACGGTTTTGTTTTTTAACATTATGACTGTAATTCATAATACATGAACATTTTCACAACATATGCAATGAAGTTTTATACAAAAGTTATGAATTACAGTCATAATGTTAAAAAACAAAACCGTTTCTTACTGACAGACTCACATATGTTTTAAGGTTTATTATGTGAAAAATATTTTGATATATTTTAATTAAAACTACTACTGTGTTGCCATATTGGGGCAATCATTTTCAATAAATAGAAAATGCCCTGATCCTACTTATCCATAAAAAGTTATAAACTTTCTCACTCAATGCATACAATTTTAATATCTATTTATTATAATATTTATAAAAACATTAATCTCTTTAATCCAGTATATCATCAAACGGGAGAAGACGCTCAAAGATCTTGAGTCTGTATTATGTCCGCCGATGCCATCATTTTGGCTCAAATTACGGCAATACACGACTCGACCCTATTTATGAGACACACCCGCCGTGCATAGCTTTAGGAAAGCCTTACGTGAGGCCTATAAAACGCGTTCAAATTTAAGAAACGGTGGCCCACAAAATTCACAGTTATAGTTAAAATGTATTAAAATTTATTATGAACTAGTTTAATATATAAATTTAATTAAAGCTATACTATAGCTATGGGAGTAATCATTATTAATTGATAAAAAATCTCCTGATCCTACCTATCCGTAAACAGTTTTAAACTTTCTCATTGAATACATACAATATTTAATTTCTATTTATTATAATATTAATAATAATTTTCATTTCGATGGACAGATAACAGGACTGACAGCCATTGTGTCGGGGGTAACGAGAAGGACAGCCATACGTGTAGTGTTGACACGACCCCTCGTGCCCCGCAAGGCTAACAGCTTTATTACTACCAATACCACCATTTACGAGCCTTAATTGTGGAACATCTTCCTTTTCTACCCTGAACAGTTTGCAAATTTCCTTTAATATAATGTGTTTCCTTATATATTGCGCTTGTTAGTGGCCTGACTGTCACAGAATCTAGACTATCCTGTATTTGTCTACCGATAATGGGCAATGAATTTAGTGTAGCAATTAATTCTCTCATCTCATCAGGTACTATTTCATGGCACACATGTTGCTTGCTCATACAATTTTGTAGTATACGCGCCTCTTCTGTACACATTGATAACATAGCTTCCAATTTAATTAATGAGTTATCATCTCCGCCATTGGTTACCTTGATGTAAAAAATAAATAATAAAACCTTTATTGTTAGACAAATTTAATATAATATCGTTATATAATAATTATTAGTATAGATTTTATAAACTTAAAATTAGATTTGATAAATTAATATACCAGCTATATGTTATATATTTTATTTTAAAAAATTGTACCATTTCCTTTTCGCGTTTGATTAACAGCTCAATATAATCCTTACGTTTATTATTATAAGGAATTATTGCATTGGTTTGAAGATATATTCCAAATTTTATTGTTACCCTCTGTACTTGATCATATTCATTTGTATACTCATTTACTCTACTCTTAAGATCATTTACAAATAAATTAGCCTTTTCCTTATTATCATCTGCCAATTCGAGTAAGGTTTTTGTAGATTCATCAAGCACATTTGCATTTGTTACGACACATTCATAATATATATGCATGTGCTTATCCCAATTGCAACCACAGTTAGTGCATATATAGTCCGCATTCATGCAAACACAGCGTTGGAGCTCTGGTAATGGATAACAGTTTTCGGGAACACCATTTGCACATGTACAATTAATATGGCACCGAGTATGGTAGTTAATTTGCGCGACGCCCGTTTTTAGACATGTGTAATATTGCACACAACTGGTCGCCACGCAAACTGTTGTAGGTGTATCCAGCTGGTGTGTTTCGACTTGTTGAAAACTAACTGTTTTATTGATTAATGCCATTGAATCTTGGTCCTTATTTTTAATTTCATTGATTTTATCTCCAATGAGTGTACTATTGGTCTCAATATTTTTGGAAATATTGACAACAGGTTTTATGCAACACTGCATAAGTTTTTTGGTTTCATTTAGGGTGATCGTTTTATTAGTAGGGAATGCATCTAGGTGTTTTATGTGCTTGAACATTCTAGTAATTTCGGCAACGGATTTGTCCCAACTAACCTCAAACGATCGTATTTCATCGTGATCAAATTTAAGACCTAGAAACATAGCAAATAAATATATTTAACTTATATTTAAATATGATTAAATTATAATAATTTAACCAAGATATAATGAATAATGTAATATACCATTATGAAGTGCGCATAAAAATCTAAACGATTCACTGTCCATACAATACATCGTATGTTTAGTTAGCAATACATTTGCGTCGTTGTGTTCATTAAGCAGGGTCCTCAGCGCCGGTAAAGTATCACCAGGTCTATAAAATGTACCACGGGCATTTGTAAAGCAAAACACTATATTGTTAATAGCATTGCGATGTAATCGGGACAACAGCTCACGAACGCTATACTCAAACATCGCTGTCAGTCGGGCCTGATTTGGACGCAATAGTATCAAAATGGCGTGCATTTCACCAAAATTCTTGATAAATTCAAATATGGCGTCAAAATTGATCATGTCCTGCTCGATACCCCTGGTGTCACCAATGCCAGGCGTGTCGATTAGTCTAATCAGAGATTTGCCTATAAATATAAAACATTATAAATTATAATTTATAATATCATTAAAGTTACTGTATGTTAGTAAGCATGGTCAAACCATATTTAATAGTGTATGCTTTTGGCACTTGGGTTGCCGATTGACCAGTTGTTTGCGTCTCATTGTCATCGTGGTTATTATGACCACATTTTACTATACGCCCTTTAAAACTATTGCCAACTATCGAAAATTGAGCCGGTATCAATATTAATGGTCTATTGCTTTTTGCATCATTCAGTGATTTAAATGTTGCGTAATTAGCTAAAGCATTAAGCCAAGTAGATTTGCCAACACCGGTCTCGCCTAAAACGAGCATGTTCAACTCTTTAATTGGTCGTATGTTAGCTAATATCTGTTGCAATTGATCATGTGCAAATTTTAAATATTCGTTGCCATGGGCATCGTTGTTGCATTTAAATTTGTAACTATAAATTTCACCCCGACCACAATCGCAATACAAATAGCCATTTAAATCGTACTCAATCATAGCATTGCAAATATCGCAAAACCAAATGTGCTTGGTATTAACACAATAGTTACGTACGCATGTACGTACGGCAAAGCCACGACTTGAGCCGGGACAGCTAAGTTCCAATATAACCATTTCATCGGGTTTTGTATCAATGTGTTCAATTGATTGGGAATAAATTACCAAGCATCTATCTAGTTGTTTTAAGTTAGAATTTTTGAACTTTATTTTATTGGACATTATTATTATTATAACAATCTATTAAACACATTAAGCATTATTATATATTATAAAATAATAATATAATAACATATAAAATAATAATGTTAATTAAAAATTCCAATTATTATTATAAATTTATAGATTTATCTAACAACTAAGCATTGCTAATTAAACCATGAAATTATCTGCAATTTACTAAAGATCAGTTTGTTATTGTATAAAATATTTGGGCAATTTAACATTTTAAAATTTTCATATAATTCTAGTTTAAAAATATTTTTTTGACCTAATTATAAATATATAAATATAATGAAATATTATTTAAATTACTTACATCGTTAAATTGTTTAAATTAATTTTTATTTAGTTTATAAAATTATTAATCAATGTTTAATAATTTTACTGATATATTTTAATAATTTCACATATACACACACACTAATGCTTTTTATATTACTATATTTATTCTGGAATGTAATAATAACTCAATAACCTTGTAGACTGGAAATATATAATATAAAAAAATATATAAAAACTTTAAGTGAAAATTTCACTCTGAAATTAGTATTTGTTTGTATTTTATGAGTTCAACAGTACAAGGCTATTTTTATTACATTCGTGAATAAATATATTAATATAAATTCAATGCACATACTAATTTCACTTATAATATTTTATATTAAATATAAGCTAAAAATTATTAAGTATCATAAGCACTTAATATCAATATCATGTGGTCATAATTTTTGCCATTCTCAAATACTAACATTACTTGAGATTACAGAGATGATATTGCTTAATATTTATGTCTTGTCTTTCCAAATGTTGAATTATGCATAGCAACACATATGCTAAATAACATTATATATAAATTTATATATAATGTTAGATAAAATATTCAGTCATAACAAAAATAAATATCAATTGAATTACAAATAACTACTAAATGTATGCCAAATGAAATTATTTTAATTCAAACTAATCATATCAGATATAATTGCTGCAGTCTATGTCTATTTCATGTTAAAACTTTGGTATGTAATTTGTAGTTTATATATTTTAAAACAATAATTAATTATAATATTAATTTTAGTGTTTTATTATACGCAGATTTTTATAATTTACTTTAATAATTTGTAGTGTATCTACTTAAATTAATAAGAACAAAATAATAATATATAAAAAAATTAATTAAACTTACAATGCAAGAACGGCAATTGTTTCAGCTAATTGCAATTAAAACGGAGTGAATTATACTCGTATGGTTTGGTGTAATAAGAATATCCAGGTCCGGTAATCTAGCGGAATGTCTTAGGTGACCAAATCGGTGATTATATTAGGGACGCGCTATTAAAACTCTATACATTTTTGCATTAAAATACATTCATTCCTAGTATTGTAACTCTGACTCGTATAGTATGAATAGTTGAATAGGATTTTATATCAAAAATGAATAGAAATTTTAAAGCACGTCTTTAATATAATCACTGATTTGGACACCTAAGACATTCCGCTAGATTACCTGGATAGTTTTATTATATCATATCAAACGACTATAATTCACGCTGTTTTAATTGCAATTAGCGGAAACACTTGCCGTTCTTGCATTGTTAGCTCATATTCTTTATTTATCAGTTATTTTACTTTTTGATTTTTATTTTAAAATAATATTTTAAATATTCAATAAATATTATTAATAACTTATAATTTCACATGTAAATTCATACTGCTAATATCAGTAATAGCTCATCAAAACGCTATCAAACATGGACCAGGATAAAAACATATTGCTCGATTATATTACCAATTATGACCGGTGTTTGATTAAGCCAACTGAGCCGGTTCATTTAGTAGTACATAAGCCCAACAAGCGTGTCATTTTGGAGATACGATGTCCTGGCTCATTATCAGGCTATTGTGATTCAAAGGATGAACATACCTGGCACTGTTACAAATGCGACGAACTAATTGAGCATGGTTTCGATGGCCACTTTTATTGTGCATGCGGTAAAGCGTCAAGTAAATCTTACCAGTATAAATGTAACAGTGATAAGCACGGTGGTGATTTCTTAAGTTTCACAGGTAAATTTGTTAATAATACAATAATTTATATTATAAATTTTGAAATCTTGAAATTTAAATATAAAAATAGTATATTTAAAATATATTTTAAAGGTTTGCAATATTTTAACACAACATTGATCCATGTCAAATTAATAGATAATGATTTGGCAAAACTATTAGAAAAATTGCGACCAATGAAAGAGATGAATATATTGATTTTGGGCGAAATTGGCGTGGGTAAGTCCACCTGGATAAATGGCCTGGTCAATTACATGACATTTAAGTCACTGGATGATGCCGAGCAGAATAAATCGCTGAGTCCAATAGCGTCATCATTCATAATTACCGATGAAAACTATAAGCAAGTTGAAATTAAGATTGGCGACGATAAGAATGAGGTAATGGCTGCCGGACAGTGGGCTACTCAAAAACCAAAAGCCTATGTATTGGATTTGGGTCAGTTATTGTCAATCCTATTCATTTCTATTCTACATGCTAATTAACTTAAATTTCAAAATTCGCTGCTCCATTAATCAAGGTAAACAACGCGTTAGATTTATTGATACGCCTGGCATTGGTGACACGCGTGGCCTCGAACAGGACAAAGAGAACTTCGACGCCATATTGGGCTACATCTCAAACCTGGATGAGTTGCACGGCATATGCATACTTTTGAAGCCCAACAACACCCGACTCACTGTTATGTTCCAGTTCTACGTCAAAGAGTTGTTGACACATTTGCACAAAAGTGCAAGCAACAACATCGTGTTTTGCTTCACTAATGCACGTAGCACGTTTTATAGGTAGGGTAACCAGGGTTCCGTTTTATGGGATTAATGCGTTTTAATTCTTTTAATTCAAAATTCAAAACTTAATGGGGAACCTCGTTAGGTGTCAGCAAATTGTGCCAGGATAATCTGCAATAACATAAACTCTATGATCATATCTACCATTTTAATTGATTAAACTTTCCGAATACCACCAACTAGTCACTGGTGACATGCACATTTTACATATTAAATAGCATTATAAATATAAACGGCACTTCACCAATACTTTGACCGCAATTATCCGACAGATTTTAATACAAATTGTGATTATATTTACAAAAAATATAAGTCTATGAATTCATATAAAAATATTACTGTATGATTGAATAGCCATCCATATAACTTCACCAATACTTTGACCCCAATTATCCGACAGATTTTAATACAAATTGTGATTATATTTACAAAAAATATAAGTCTATGAATTCATATAAAAATATTACTGTATGATTGAATAGCCATCCATATTTATAATGTTATTTTATATGTAAAATGTGCATGTCACCAGTGACTATAAGTGGATTTACGGGATTAGTTGGTGATATTCGGAAAGTTTGATCAATTCAAATGGTAGATATGATCATTGAGTTTATGTTAATGCAGATTATCCTGGCACAGTTTGCTGACACCTAACGAGGTTCCCCATTTAGAGTTAATATCAGATTATATTTATCAAATGTAGTCCTTCAACTCCGCTTTAATATGAGTATCAATGTATCACTGTATTATAAACATTTCATGAGCATTGCTTAAAATCTTTGTTTATATGAGTCAATTTGGGAACTGGCAAATTGACCTAAAAACCAATTGACCTAAACGTAAATAACTTAATGACCAATAGACTTGTGACCATTATAAGGTTAGGTTAGGTCAAGGGGAACATTTTACACTGGTCATCATGTATATTTACCTACCTGGAGGTCAAGTTATTTAAGTTTAGGTCAATTGGTTTTTAGGTCAATAGACCCGAACCCGTCAATTTCAAGTTTATTACTATAATTAAAATTATTTGTTACTATGATATATTAATCACTCTATCCATAGACCGGGTGATACACTGCCGGCGCTAACAATGCTTCTGAATGAGAATAAAGACGTTAATATAGAGCTGTCGAAGCATACGATATATTGTATGGACAACGAGTCGTTTAGATTTCTGTGTGCTATTCATAATGGTATGGAAACTATTTTTAAACATATTGCCTAGTTGTTTGTAATTAGGACTGTGAAAATGAAACGTTGTTTAATTTTTTAACAAGGTATTAAATTTGAGCAAGATGATAAACATAATTTTTCGGTCTCGTGGGACAAGTCGGTGGCCGAAACAAATCGACTGTTCGAACACATCGACGGCCTAAAGCCGCACAACACCCGGGACACTTTATCGCTGAATGACGCGCGCAAGGTCATTTTGAGTTTAACAAAACCAATGGCTGACATTAGCAAGAACGTTCAGACAAATAAGGTGAACGCTTTGAAACAGGAAGAGGAAGAGATCCGATCCGTGGCCGTCAAGTTGGGCAGTTTCCTCAAAATGAATGCAATCAGTTCTTATAACGACTCGCTTAAGGATTATCTGACGGTGCTCATTAGACAGGAAAAGGACAAGGTATTAAAACTAATGAAAAAACCGTGATATCACTAGTTGGCGTAAATATAATTCTTGAGAAATAAAATTATACAATATTATCTACAAATTTCATTTAATATATTTGGCTAGCGTGCTTAACTTGCCTATTGTTAATCCAGTTTAAACATTGATAGCAGTTAAATCAATATTTGAATTAACATTAAATTTACAAATTGATCGCCAATTCAATTTCCATTGAAGAAAATTATAAGGTTTCAAACAATGTGTCACCAATTAGTTATAAATACATGAATATGAATTCATACAATATAAATAATTCTTTAATGTTACTCATATACAAAAATAACTAAGCTAACTAGACCAGTTAAAAAGCATTGGCCAAATTTAATCAATGCAAATTGTAGGTAATATTTTATAAATAATATTATATTTACGCCACCTATTAATACATGACGATGTTTCCAAATTAATGGAGGTTTTCGAGAGGGCCGCTCAGGAGGCGTCTCATATTTGAGTATTTTATTTGGGTGTGGGACTGATTAATATTATATATTTTGATCCCGCACATTTTGATTATCTCTGACCACATCGGTACGCAATGTGCTTTCAATAGCATGCACAATTTACTTTAAAATGATTAATTAACTGAATAAAGAAAATTTTAATTTATAATGTATCAAACAAATAAATTATAAAATGAATTAATATTTATTAGATATTCAATCGTTAATTCAGTGAATTAAAGATTTTTCCGTGTATTGTGGAAGTCATCCAGAGTACTTTGCGTACCAATGTGGTCAGAGATAATCAGATTGTGCGGGATCAAAATATATAATATTAATCAGTCCCACATCCCAATAAAATTCCCAAATTTGAAACACCTCCTGAGCGGCCCTCTCGAAAACCTCCCTTTTGTACTCAATTATTGTATTTATTTTAAAAATATTGAATTATACTAAATAATTGATAATGCTCAAATATACTTTACAAATAGTTTAAGTTCAAAATTTTATGCTTTTACATTATAAAATGCTAAAATCTAATCTAGGTGTCCGCTGGTGGTGATGATAAAACACTGAACAGTTTGGAGGCAATGCTGGCTAACTATACGGAAGAAGTGAAAGTATTGGAGCAATCGATGGCTAGCGGTGAACATGTGTCAGTGCTTTGCCCTGATGATATCAATAAACTGGTCCAATCCCTCTACAAGCTTAAGGAGAACGGCAAACAAATTCAGGATAATATGAATCTGTGTTCGGCATCGAAAGCCCGCATGCAGTCCACGTACACAGAGACTCATTACAGCGCCCGACAATATAAACGGTCGCCACCCGTTTATAAGGGTAGTGGGAATGATGGCTATAGGGGTGGTGAGAGTGGTGCCTATAACGAGCCAGATAAATCGGTTAAGCAAGCAAGGTCCATTTTTAAACCGTGGACATGGTAACCGATTACAGGCCTTCATAAAATGACTTATAAGACGTGAATTAAACATTTCTTTAGATAATGAAACTCTTAGAACTATTGTCATATGATTTAATACCAAATATTTTTAGTAATAATTAACTACATTATGTGTCAAACAAACACATTTAATAATTTTAACAAAATGTTTTGCGAAAATATATTTCTTACTTATCAGAATAAAATATAATATATAGTATATACATATTATGTAAACCGAAAACCATGTAGGTTTTTACTAATAGCGTTTACTGTATATTGTAAGGGAACTAAATATGACAGGCAATTAATATGCTGTCATTAGTGTAAAACAGTCCCATAATTAATGAGAGTGTCTGTCATTTTGAATACTTTTATTGCCATTTATAAAATAAATCAAAATTATTAATAATTGTAGCTATCATTTTGTCTGTTTATACATTGTAAATAGCCATTTTGTCACTTTTGTAATTGGTTGATTTATATTAGATTTCACATCAGTCTTAAAAATAACTTAATGTATAAGAATTGCCAAATATTTTACTATATAAGCAACTGTATGTTACATTACATAACAATCCTATGAGCAGTGCTCACACTATAACATCAATTGTAAACTGTATTTTAAAATGAATTTATAAAATAAAGTGCCTATTTACAATAATTTGTAGTTAATTTATTAATAATAATCTTGGTAAACGCGGACAACTTTTCAAAATTAATTAAACTAGCTGATTTACGGTAACCGTGAGCTGGGTATCAGTCGGATAGCCACAGGAGCTCACAATATAAAATATTTATTAAACTTTTATTAAACATTAAATTATAATTAATTATAAAAGTTTAATAAAATTTTTATATACACTAAACGCTATTTAGCAAAAATCTTTACATAGTTTTATATTCATCCATTAATTAAAAAGTTTGTTTTTCTTATTTGAATTTGAAATGAGGACTATTTATGAATAAATCCAATGTTAAGGATTATTATATTTAATATTTACTGCAAAGTTAAATAATGTTAGTAATAATAATTGTATTAATATCTTTATCAGATCTATATATTATAATCCATTTTAAATATTATTAACAAAACCAATATTATAAACCAATATTTAATGTATATTTATTAAGGTTGCATGGAGCGTAATTTATCGTAATTTACGGCGTAAAATTACGTAATTTTACGCGTAATTTACGCTGTCAAAATTATTTTACGTAACTTTCAATTACAGTAAAATTCAATTCCAGAAAAATAAATAATATTGTTTATAATTTTGTTAAAAAAGGCATCTCTTGAAATAATATTCTCATAGCATTCAAGAATTTACACTAAAGACCGGAATACATTGAATAATAAACGTGTAAAAATTAGTTTCCATGCTATTTTTATATGATAGTTCAAACTTTAAAGAAATATAATCAGATTCTTCTGATTCTGATCAAGGAAACAAGTGAAATTGGAATTTTAACTAATTATAGCTCCGATTCTTATAGCGATTCCATTGATGTGTCATTTTAATAAAAATTTTGTTTATTTTGGCTTATTTTTGATAAATTACGCTAAAATGTAAAATTACGTAATATTACGTAAAATTACGCGTAATTTTACACCAAAAATAAATTACGCGTAATTTTGCATGGTTAATAAGAACAGGTTTGAGCACATGTCGGTCACACCAATGCCACTAATTCTACTCTCGCTAACTAATCAAATATGAATAAAATGTTATTTATAAATATGTAAATTATTGAATAATCCTCTATTAATACCATTTGACCTTAAATTATATGAATATTGAAATGAAAGTGATCGTAAAATTGATTTTAAATCACTCATATAATAATAATAATCAATATTTTAAATGTGAAATAACTAGAAATCTATAAAAAAAAGTTTGATTATTAAATAAACGAGATATGAAAAAAGGTGTTGATGCATTTATTTGGTGAATATTTATGTAATACAGTAACTTGCAGTTATATGATATAAAGGTAGAATAGGAAGTTGGGAACCATTGTCGGACAAAAACCCTTTCATACCCGAACCCTAAGGGTTTCGGACGGGAACGGGTTTGAATATTAAAGGCCGGGTCGGGAAAGGGTTTCCCGTTGTAGAAATCAAAACCCTTAAAAAGCCCAAACCCTTATATTTTTCTAACAGTATTTATATTTTCTCTTAACTCGACCCCACAATGTCGATAAATTGTGGTTTATTAAATCTAATCATGATTTTTATAAACTGTACAGCATTATATGAATGTAGGTTTAATGTTAAATTTCAATAAATGTTCATTTGATGTTAAACTTTCCGCAATTTTATAGTTATATAGTTATATATTTTTATGGTTTTTCGAGTTCCAAAGGGTTTCGAGGCATGAAGGCCGGGGCGGGTGGGGCTTCCCGGTTAAAGAACAGTAAGGGTTTGGGTCCGGTTTCAAAAATTGGTCTAACTTTGGACTCTAATATAAGGCATACAATTATGTATTCAATTTTCAATAAGTTAATGCACACATATTAGTTAAATACAAAATTATAGTTAATTCTGTAATTGTGACATAAATATTAAATGTAAATAATAGATTTTCTAAAACTTTTGACAGGTAGATCTAATAACCTCTGTAAAACTATACTTATAAAGTTACCATAATAACAGCAATATTCAATCCAATTGAGCATCATTATTAGTAATAATTGATTACTTGTACAATACAAAAATAACACTTTTACTTCTATAAAAATACAAAATTTGGATTTAATCCTTTCGATTTAAACATACACTACACTAATTTAATGTTATAATGTTATAATAAATCAAATGTATGTTTATCTGAGTGCAGTTCAAATTAGGTGATTGGTTATATTTTGAATACAGTATAACTAGTAATTTCGTATTAAATTAAAATACTATTATTAATACAGTATTAATATAATACTGGTCATTATAATGGGCCCCAAACTCTGTATAGTGTAATGAATAGGGAGAGAGAGGGAGAGAGAGAGAGAGAGCAACAGTTGGCAGTAAGAGAGGCAATGGTGTGCTGTAGGACTGGTATGCGTTAGTCGTCACCAGAGTATAGGAGTGTTGGCAACACAGGCAACAAGTGGGACATCAACTCAACTCCATTCCGATTAACACCACTTCCAGACACTGATTGTAATTTGTATGATATTTTGATCGTTTTATATATTATATGATTATATGTAGGCTATAAGTGTACAGTGCGTTCACTATATGTGTCTATAGTGTACTTGTTGTAGTGCACTGTGAATGCCGTTATAGCTTACATTAGTAGTACTGTATAGTGTATACTAAATTTATTACTGTATTATAAACTTGTAACTTATTATAACTGCTTCACTCATCATAATTACTATTACTGTCTATATCTACATATCTTAGGTATTGAATTGATTGATTGGTTGTGTGTTGAGTGAACTGAAGCCATGGATCAGTTCTTCGGAAGTCTTAAAAGTTTTATTAAGACGAGTTCAGTGGTCACTGACAACCATATCTTCCGACTCCACTACAAGGCAACGGTTGTCATACTATTGGCATTCAGTCTAATGGTGACGGGTATGTCTGTGAGGTGTCGGTGCTCTGCCTCGTGTCTCATGTGTTGATGTCTGTTCAGGTCGTCAGTACTTCGGGGACCCAATCGACTGCATATCAAAGGACGACATCCCAGAGAAACTGCTCGGTCTGTAGGCTTAGTCTCCACTCTCACTACACATTAGCTGTGGTTAAGACTCCAACTTATCACCAAAATATGAGTCCATTTGAGCAATACTTCGTCACAAACATAATATCTAGTCTATCTTAGCCACTGTAGCCACTGTACCCTGACACTTTAGTTTGTTATAGTTAACAGTACAGTACATGGGAGGCAATGCACTTTTGGTATAATTGCTTTAATGGCTTACAGTTTGTGCTTCACTTGATTGCCGACAATAGTCCACAACTATTTCACTTTTCCACTATTTTATGACTATTCGTATAAACAATATAATACTTTCTACTTATGGTGTACTCTCCTTATAGTGCACTCAATTCTCGAGTGTCGCCCATATTTGCATAATATTGTATTGTACTGTATGTTAGTCTATAATAGCACTTATCATATGTCCTGTTCAACTGTCCAACAGTTGAAAGATTGCTTGTAATGCACCATATAAGCCATGAATTGATGTCAATTGTCATTGTCTTCAGACACTTACTGTTGGATTCACACGACGTTCAGCATTGAAAACGCATGGAAGAAGCGGGTGGGGGATGAGGTGCCGTACCCGGGGGTCGACAAGACTACCCCCAACGAGAAGCGTGTGTATCACGCGTACTACCAGTGGGTGTGTTTCGTGCTCTTCTTCCAGGCGCTCTTCTTTTACGTTCCGCGATATTTCTGGAAAGCCATGGAAGGCGGACGCGTCAAGAACCTCATCCTCGGACTCAACTCTCCCGTCTGTAGTGAAGAGAAACGCACCGAAAGTCGAGCCCTTCTCGTCGAATACCTCTACAAAAACATCAATAATCACAACACACTCTTCATTACGTATACCATCGCTGAAGTGCTTAATCTACTCAACGTTATCATCCAAATGGTTATTATGGACCGATTCTTAGGCGGAGAGTTCACTAACTATGGCTGGGATGTCATCAACTTCTCAGAGTGGGACTGGTCTGTCAGATACGACCCAATGGTGAGTCTAATGGCCATACAGTGACAGACAGACAGACAGACAGTGATGGCTAAGATTGTTGTATTTGTTTGCAGATCAAAGTGTTTCCACGTCTAACCAAATGTACTTTCCATCGGTTCGGGTCTTCTGGTGATGTGCAGAAACACGACGCCATGTGTATCCTTCCCATCAATATTGTCAACGAAAAGATATACATATTCTTATGGTTCTGGTTCTACATCCTGGCCATCATCAGTGTGATAGCCATTGCCTACCGGGCCGTCACAATAGTGGTGCCGAGGGTTCGCTTTTTGGCGACACAATCGCGCTGTCGTATTGCAAACAGGGATGCACTGAACCATGTGGTGAATCATTGCCGTATAGGCGACTGGTTTTTGTTGGACTTACTTTCCAAGAACTTGGATCCACTCAACTTCAAGGACTTAGTTCTCGACTTTTATAAACGTCTCGAAGGGAAAGGGGCCGACAGTCTGTGAAAATGGGATTAATATATGTTTTATACGATTTTGCAATTTATATGAGATTTATATATATTATGTCTAAATTTATATTTTCAAACCTATTGAAGGGAACAATACTTATCATAGAATTATGAACTTATGGCTAAGCATTACATCACTGATCACTGCCATCAAAGTGGAGGACATTCTTGTACTGCTTTTTAATCATATGTTAACCCTTTTCCACTTTTCTTACAATTCCCTCATTTGTGGACTTTTTTGCCAAATTTTTACGTCATTTAATAGATTTTGAATATTATATTTACCATATATTTATAATTATATTAATATTTAAACGGTTTATATAAAGAGTTGCGAATATATATATGAATGGATAGATATACTGTATATCATAAATATATATTTGTTGATCTCTTGCAGCAATTTCTCCAAAAATGTGGACCAATAATACAATAATACAATAATACTGTAGAATATATTATATTTTATAAATTATACTAAATACCAATGATGTATATATCAAACCTTACGATAACACATGGGATGGCCTTATTTTCATATTTGTTCACAAGCAATAATTTAATTATCAAATTTACTTGCAATTTATTTTTAAACATAAAATTTGTTATAATTATAATATATTACTTATTATTGATTTTTATTATATATTAGTAAAAGAGGTTTTCATTTTATATTAGATATAAATCACTGTTAAAACCAAATTTATACCGAATATATTTAGTATCATATACACACTACATAATATTAAATATGTTAATACTTTATTACTATATCTTATATGCAATCTATTCAAGCATGAAATTTGTAAACATAATGCAATTGAAACATCAAATAAGTTACAAACAAATACCAATACATCTGTGATTCAAGTAATCATGAGTTCAAAACATTGACTATTTTTATTAGATTTAACAATAATATTGATTTTTAATTAAATCCATTTATTTTCACAACAAACCATTATTTATCAATAACTTTGTTTAAAATCATATTTCTAAATATTGACTCAATTATAGGACAATGGTCATTTGATTAAATATTGAAAACAGGGTTACATTTGTAATGTTTTGCAAATAAAAGTCTATTTTATCATATTTGGTCATACATTGTATACATCTTAATGATTAAATGATTTAATGACAATCTAGCAAACAAATGGAATCAATACCATGGTATAGTAACCATAGCCAATTAAATACTCATACAGTATAGTCAAACTTGTATTAATTATACCAGTATTATAATGTTTAACACAAGGTTGACTACGGGTTTGTTAAATCAAATATAGCTTATAGTTGAACTGATCACAAGTTTTGATAAAACTATGAGAATAGTTATTAAATTAAATGCAATTATTTTGTGAAATATATCAATAAATCATATTAAAGTAAACGGTAATCATAATTAAAGTGAATATTAAAGTGAATAAACAAATCATTAATATTTTGCAAAGGGTTCTCAAAACCAAACCATTTGTCTTCAAGTTTTGCAACTGAATTCAAATAAAAGCAATCATTTTGTCTAAATTTTAGACTCTAAAACATAGCAACGAAGAAATACCAGTACTCTTTGATATGATCCCTCCCCCTACCAGGGGTACGTCTTTTGCGAATGACTCATTACCAAGCTTCGGGAAAGTCGGGACTTAAAATGGCCAAAATCGGTCGGGAATCGGGAGATAAAATTAGGCAAATTCGGGACTAAAATCGGGAGTTTAAAAAGCTTTATTCATTAAAATAATTACTTAGAAATACATAAAAGTTAAGCTTCACTATCGATTGAATAATTATAGTTAATAATTATATGCATTTTAAGATTATGTTCAGTTCAGTGAATATCGTTAGAATTCTCTTATATTTCTCTAACTCGCGCTCGATTTGAACAACAGAAACAAGAGTTGCATTCGTTGTGAGACATTGGATCTGAAAATGTCTCAGAGATTGCTTCACTTCTCTGAATCCTTATTTTTCTGAACACATTTCACTAGTTTTTGATTTGCAAATCCAGACAACGCTTCTAAAGTATTGTCTAATTTAATTTAGACCTCAAACTAGTTTTAGTTTTACCCATTTTCACAATTCAATAATCGTTAAACAACTCAATAAAATGATATAATGTATTGAATTTTATACTAAACTGTTTTAAAAACTTTTTACAGTATTAATAAATTGTCAAAAACATTATTTTATAGTTATTGAGCCTATTATTGAATGATTTCTCAATATTTAATTTATAATTTTTAGTTTCTTAAATAAAACTAAAACATTTTATACTAAATTTACAATAAATTCAGTATTTTCGGGAGTTATTTGACAATTTTATTACTTTCGGGAATTATGGCAAAATTCTATGAAAATCGGGAAAATTCGGGAATATAAAACTTGGTATTTATAATGTATTGATAACCAATTAAATAAATCCAGTTTATTCCCGATGATTAAACTGACCATTAAAAATCGGGAATTCCCGAATAATCCCATAATTACTAATGAGTATTGCAACTAACTTGATGATTGTGTACCTTGCTATTATAGTTAGCCCTACACACCCTTCTACTATTTGCTATACAATTCAATTGAATTACATTGATCATATTAATAATTGATATTAATTCAAAACAGGTGTTAACTAGGAAGAACGAAAAGTTTGTAGTGTATGTACTGAATGACGTGTATTTACTATATGAATGTCCCGAATATTATTTGTCATATTTTTAATAATTAAAACATCTCTTATTCACTACTCAATTAATTAGTCAAATGTGATATTCAGTCTATTAATATTAGATAAATTAAGAGCTAGACTAATTATTAATTAGTAATTAATAAGAATTATTTTTTAAAAATTTTATATATCAATAAATAAATTGAATAAAAAATGAATACTGAATATCTATATCTGTATTCTGTGATCAAAAGTAGTGAAAAAGAGATTGCTTTAATATTCTATGAGAAATAATATTCGGGGACATTCATTTAGTAAATACACGTCATTCAGTACGTACACTACAAACTTTTCGTTGTTCCTAGTGTTAACATTAGGTTGAGTCTCAATGAGGTACTTAAAGTTTAACAATATTTTAACTAAGATTTTCACTTTTTTATCATAATTGCCATATATTATATTAATTGCCAATAATGAACGGTTAAATCATTTTGTCTACAAATCTGTTGAAAGTGCTTTTGTCAAAAAATATAAATAATTCGGTTGTTGTTGATTTGACCTACAATACCTACGATACTAATCGTATCATTGAATGTGATATATCGTTGGAATCAGTTCAATGAGTAGGTTAAGAATTTTACTAATATTTCTCCATGGTCAGAGAAGATAATTATATTTAATTCAGCTCAAGAAGTGAATTTCTTATTCCTACTCATTGAGCTGATTCCAACGATATATTACATGCAATGATTCGATGGTCGGAACCGTTGGATAGGTTGGTAAGATTTTGACATTATACTGTAGGTATTGTATGTCTAATCAACAACTCCCATATAATTAAATTATAAATTATTGTAATTTATTATATTTCAGGTTTAATTAATATTTTTATTTGACGGTCAATTCAATGCAGGTCTCGACCTGGTCCTTGATTTTATAGACAGGTTGAGATCCTTAATTTTGAGACCCAGGTCTTTAGAGACGTAGGTCGAGACCCGATATTTTCGGACCTCTGGACTTGTGTACTGTACTGTACTGTGCTGTACAGTATAATAAGAGATAACTGATGAGGAATATTCTTATCATTGAGATATCAAATGTTTGTTTGACTCTCACAGCTAATGGACTGATAGCGTAGACTCGAGCAGTGACTGGCATTAGTGACCGACACATACAGTGGGGCTATAGTAGGGGTACATTGTATTGAATGGTGTGGTAAGGAATGACAATCTGATACCCCATACCATCATATGATGCAGTGCTGCATGAGTTGAATGATAGGGTCAGTGATCAGAGCACAGGCTGTAGAGCTGTAGAGAGTAGGGAAGTGTTGGCTACGAGTGCAGTGATCTTTGTTCGGCTGAAAGACAGCATAGACTGCAGAGTGAGTGCATTGAATGCGCTGACAATCAGTGAAATGTGCCTCAAAGACAAGTTTGAGACAGCATTTCATTGGATACCAGTGCTAACAGTCCTAACGTTACCCTCAAAGCAATTGAAGCACAGAAAGCAAAGATTGGCCGCAAAAGTAGTTTTACAGAAAAGCAGTCAAAGCAGCCATAAGTTGGTCACAGAGTATAGCCCTGTGCTGTAGCTTATAGCCCAGTAGTGAGCCCAGAGCCCAGACTCCCAGCGCCACAATGCCTACAGTAGTGCTGAGTTGTTGTGTACTGTGACCCACGCCCTCATTGCCCTCACTGTGAACCCAACGAAGCACACAATACTTGTGTCCGATTCACTCATATATGATATAACCATCAATTGAGCACATCTTCAGTCAATTGGTTGACTATATGTTATAGATTCGCAAACATCACACATAAGCCATAGAAATGTTTCAATTGTTTGGAAGTCTGAAGCAGTTCTTGAAACCCAGTTCTTGTGTCATCGATAACAACATATTTCGACTTCACTATAAGGCAACTGTGGTTATACTCATCGGATGTAGTCTTATGGTGACGGGTAGGCATCCTATCATATATTCACCAATATATTCATACATTTACTCAAATATATCATTTCAATGTATCATTTATACATACTGTATAAATTGCTCTATTGTACATTGCAATTAGCAATATTGTACTGCATGTGTTAAATTGACATTGTTAACGTAATATGGTACAGTACTAATATGTACAGTAGAAGAAACAAAAATCATTTAATGAGCTTACTCAATCTTCCTAATCAGTTAAACCTATAATATGAATATATGTACAATTAATGTACAGTACACGAGTGACTAATGATGTAATACATGCCATTGTAATGTATCATTTAATGTATAATTTAATGTCTCATATAAATAGCGCGGCAGTACTTCGGGGATCCAATCGATTGCATTTCCAGAGATGACATTCCGCCTAATCTTCTCGGTTTGTAATTAATTGTAGACAACTGTATACATACTGTATTTTATTAATCATTATATGTTTGTCTTCAGACACTTACTGTTGGATTCACACGACGTTCAGCATTGAAAACGCGTGGAAGAAGCGGGTGGGGGATGAGGTGCCGTACCCGGGGGTCGACAAGACTACCCCCAACGAGAAGCGTGTGTATCACGCGTACTACCAGTGGGTGTGTTTCGTGCTCTTCTTCCAGGCCCTCCTCTTCTATATTCCGCGATATCTATGGAAAGCAGCCGAAGCCGGAAGAGTAAAGAATTTGATTCTGGGTCTCAATTATCCCATTTGTAGTGAAGACGTTAAAAGTAATAATCGAGCCCTTCTCGTCGAATACCTCTACAAAAACCTTAATAATCATAACCTGCTCTTCAAAATGTACGTCACGACAGAAGTCCTTAATTTCCTTAATGTTATCCTCCAAATGGTTTTGATGGACCGCTTCTTAGGCGGAGAGTTCTCTAACTACGGGTGGGAAGTACTCAGCTTTTCTGAGTGGGACTGGTCTGTCAGATACGACCCAATGGTGAGTCTAATGGCCAGACAGTGACATACATACTGTACAGACAGACAGTGATGGCTAAGATTGTTGTATTTGTTTGCAGATCAAAGTGTTTCCACGTCTAACCAAATGTACTTTCCATCGGTTCGGGTCTTCTGGTGATGTGCAGAAACACGACGCCATGTGTATCCTTCCCATCAATATTGTCAACGAAAAGATATACATATTCTTATGGTTCTGGTTCTACTTCTTGGCGATCATCAGTTTCATAGCTCTGGTCTATCGTGTGATCACAATATTTGTGCCCCGAATTAGATACCTGGCCACTCAGTCCAGATGTCTGTCCAACAGAGACGCTCTGCACTCAGTTTGCAATCAGTGCCAAATTGGCGACTGGTTTGTGTTGGACTTACTTTCCAAGAACTTGGATCCACTCAACTTCAAAGATTTAATTCTCGACTTTTATCGACGACTTGAAGGCAAGGGAGCAAATGGTCTCTAAATACGAATTAATTGTGTCTTATTATACACACCATTAGACTTACATTTAAATCTTAAATATTATATTTCATTCTTTGGGTTCACTCTATTGGTGAATTCAATGTACGGTAATGTCATTCTCTCTCTCTCTCTCTCTCTTTCTCTCAAAATTCAAAATGCGCCAAAAATCTTTACAAATAAATTATATTTCATTTAATGTATTGTTTAGTCCAATGAAGTCTCAAATGAGTGAGATTTTAGTATTGATCTCTAATTTTAGATATATTTTATATTTGGACCAATAATTATGTAACAATCAATACTCTACTTTATATATTTATACTTCATATGAATATACAATAATTATTATTGCCCTTAAAGTGACCTTATTTTCTACAAATATTTTATAAACAGTATTATTCATACAATACATGAAATATGTGACATTTTCCCATTTATTCTCATTCTTTCTAACAATTTGTATAAGATTTACATTTTTATGAATAAACAATTTGAAGTTCTTTCCAAAATAAAATTAATTTCTTTGATTTTGTATTTTGTATAACTTATAACTCAATCCAATTCAAGTATTATATATTTATCCATAAATTAATAATGAACAATTCTCACCATTCATTATGAAACCACTCATATTCTAGCTTACACCTTTACTATGATAATGATTATAATTTATAATATTCAAATTACATTTATTGTTGTGCTTGCTTAATTTATCATTTTGACTACAGTCACTGAAATAAATTTATTTCAATTAAGTATAAATAACTTTTTATACAGTCCAATTTAGTGAATAAAATTATTTTTGTGTATAAAAATGCTTTAATTAAACTACCAATACAATTAAAATCAATATTTATAAAATACGCCAAGGTTTGTCTGAACAAAATCTATTTTTATTTCGGTTGATAGCTTACAAACCAAAATTGGGATTAATTTAGTAGATATTGTGATATGAAAATTCTAAAATAATGAATACAATTTGTATGATGTTAGATTCAGTATGTTATTTTACATATGTTTAATATAAAAGTGAAATGATAACTAGATTTTTGAAAACATACCAAAAACTTTTTGGCAAAAAGTGTTGCATTGGGATGACTATTGAAGAATACTGTAGAACTGAGAAGTGAGTGTCAAAAGAGTACAATATTTCTATTATAGTCTATAATGTTGTGAGTATTGTATTGCATAATACAGGTAGTGAACAGTTAGAATACTGTAGTATATTACCGGTAAAAATTACTACAGTATAATCATCATACAGTATTTGTTAATATAATTGTGTACTAAGTACACTGTACTTGATCTACTTGACTATAATAACTATACAGTAGTATCATATGATACCAGTTATAACGTTATACTGTTATGGTTTGTCGTTTACTTTTACAGTAATCCAATGATTGGTTTAATGATTGCGTAACCATTGAAGTAATGCACTCATAGACTGAAGTGAATGAAAATCTCCATTCAGTCACTCAATACAATCAAAGCCTTTGTAAACAAACATTGGTTGATAGGCTGAATGGCTGGAAGCGCTGATGACCATAGTCTTTGGCTCAAAATCAATGGAGTGGTCACTCGAGTGGTGCGCTTTGGTTTCAAAGAAGAGATCCGCGCGTTGAGGTCACCCATAGTGTTGATGATATCAGGTATGTGTTGTTCAGGACATTCACTTGACATACAGTATACAGTGAAGGTAAGCCAGGACAATCAATTCTGTAATCACGTGTTCACTGCTTTCTGCAATGTGTTTATGTCTGTGCAGCCCATAGTTTCATCATTATTAATGCCATTTATTGACACCTTGCGTATGTCTACATTTAGTGGTCACTGTCTATGAGTAAGCGACGAATGTATGAGTAGTCGAGTCATAGTGTCTGACATACGCAAGGTGTCAATAAATGGCATTAATAATGATGAAACTATGGGCTGCACAGACATAAACACATTGCAGAAAGCAGTGAACACGTGATTACAGAATTGATTGTCCTGGCTTACCTTCACTGTACCAGTACCTGTAATATGTCATACTGTATTACGGTGTGAATCATTTATGATATAATAATACATTTTGTGATCATATGATAGGAAATCCTGGAGAAGTGGCCTATTATAGTGATCTGTTATATGAAGTACACTGCAAGACAGGACTGCCAGTGTTAGGTGTGTCCCACGCCGGACACAATGTGCCCCCAAAGGGTCATTCTCTGCCCGCCATCGCAGGTATGGTTTAATGACTGCATATACTGTATGATTGCATACAATGATGGTCTCAATGGTCTATCACTCGTATTGATTGCAATTTGCAGACAACGAGGACTTGTATTCACTGAACGGACAAATATTTCATAAGAAGTGTTTTATTGAAGAGTATATCTCTCGTGAATCAAAGCTTGTATTGATTGGACACTCAATTGGATGTTATATTGTCTTAGAATTACTGAATCGATACGACAGTATTCGGTCACAAGTACTTCAATTGATGTTTTTGGCACTTATTTACAATTCATAGACAACTCTTTCCATTTGATCCACAGGTCTTACATTCAATTCTCATTTTCCCAACCATTGAGTCCATGGGAGACACTTCTGAAGCACTTAAGTATAAGTTCTTATTTGGATGGTTTAAATATCCTCTCTTGGGATTAAGTTATATTTTGGACCAATTGAGAGATGATTACAAACAAAAATTGGTGGCATTTATGCTGAGAATGGGTGGTGAGAAGGATGTTCCTCAATGTGTACTCACTTCGGCTACTAATCTCTTGCATCCAAACTGTTTGCGGGCTTTGATTCACATGAGTCTCATTGAGTTCAAAACGGTATGACAACCATATGGCCAACCATTTCTATACAGTTGCCATAACTATAACAATACAGTAATCTCTGTAATTAAGTGAATATTGTATCATAGTATATGATAGTGTAGCATAGTATCATGGTGATATTGTACACGATTTATTGTAACTGTATCATTCATTTCTACCCAAAGGTTAATCAATTGAATAGAGAAGCGATTGAGAGGAACGAACAGAAGTTGACATTTCTTTATGGAGACTGTGATCAGTGGTGTCCACTCGAGTACTACCGGCGCATTCACCTCTTGTATCCCAATTGTGATATAAGACTTTGTCTCAAACACATGAACCACGCGTTTGTCATGAATAGAGAGTCCACTTCCAAAGTGTGTCAACTAATTGTCCATCAAATGAGTTCAATAGTGAATTACTGACCAACTCTTAGATTGTTGTGTCGATACGATAAATATTGATTATTACAGCACTCTATAAGTCTAACTTTATTTTTCAAATAGTTTCATAAACCAAATTTTAAAATTTTATACAATTTCAAGTGTTAGCATTCATTTCAATGAATGGTCACAAATTAACATTGTTTTATATTAATTAGCATAATAATTTTATGTTAATTCATTAAACTAAATCAATTTAAATATGTTGTATAACTGTAATTCTCTGAACACAATCTAGTTGAATATCTTAAAATTGAGAAATAAGGTATACCTGATACTTGATTCACTTAATTCATTTAAATCTCATAATTTGTAATAACTCCTGACGAAGGCTCCGTTTAGGACCGTAAGTACTCGAATATTCAGATCTAATAAATATCATTAAATCACTACTAAGTCTAAAAAGTTACTGTATTTATATCATATCTAAGGTATAATACTGTATTCTAAAAGTTTAAAAGTATATTTTTATCCACTTTTCACATGTTTTTGCCGTAATTTATAGAAAGTTAATGCTATGATATGAGTAGGGAAAGACACGCGCCCGCCAAGGCGTACTGGGCGCGTGCCCAGGGCATGCCCAGCGTATTCGAGACGTGCCCGCCCGCCCAGTTTTAAACATTAAAACTTAATTAATTAATTAATTATAAGTTAAATTAAAAGTTAGTCTTTTTATAAACATTTATCCTTACTACTAGCATAATTAGTTAAAAAAACAACCACAAAATATTCTGTATTTTACTAGATTTAACAAAATGTCTGGTAAAGTCGCGCCCAATGCGCCCAATGTGCAACAAATATGTCTGCATATAATAATAATAGTCCCCCTTTTCACCCCTTATTACAGGGCGTAATCTATGAGAGTAGTGCTTAGCCCCTCCATTTTTTGGGCATGCCGGGCGGGCGCGGACGAACTACTCGCACGCCCGCCAATCGTCGTTCACTATGAGTAGTACTCGTGTATAGCGTGTACTGTAAGCCGGGTTTGAGTTGATTCTGTGATTCACTGATACTGTCATTAATAGCAACAGTAGTGTTGATACACGTGTTGTCCACAGACAAGACATCGGATATGACTGCCATTAACTACAAGACCCGTCATCTGTGGTCTCGTTTGTTGTCGGATGACTCGAGAGAGCGTCTGCTGAAGACAACAGTGCTCTTGTTGGCCGCCATCCTCTGTAAGTGATGGAAGTGATGGTGTCTTGTGATGATGTCGTGTCTCATGTCATGTCTCATGTCTTACAGCCTTCTCGTGTCGCCTGTTCTCAGTGTTGAGGTTTGAGTCAGTGATCCATGAGTTCGACCCGTACTTCAACTACAGGACCACTCGTTTCCTGACCGAAGAGGGGTTCTACAGCTTCTTGAATTGGTTCGACGACAGGGCGTGGTATCCGTTGGGGCGCATCATCGGTGGTACGATATATCCGGGTCTGATGGTGACGTCTGCGGTGCTATACCACGGCCTCCAGTTCGTCAACATTCCCGTCGACATCCGCAATGTGTGTGTCTTTCTGGCGCCACTCTTCTCGAGTTTCACAACAATTGTCACCTATTTGTTGACTAAAGAGCTGAGCGATGATGCGTCAGGTCTTGTGGCCGCAGCCATGATATCCATAGTTCCCGGATATATATCGCGATCAGTGGCCGGTTCTTATGACAACGAAGGCATCGCCATATTCTGTATGCTTTTGACTTACTATTTGTGGATCAAGTCCGTGAAGAGCGGCTCAGTGTACTGGTCCTCCCTGTGCTCTCTCGCCTACTTCTATATGGTGTCCTCGTGGGGCGGATATGTATTCCTCATTAACCTCATCCCTCTCCACGTGTTGGCACTCATAATGACGGGTCGTTTCAGTCACCGGATTTATATCGCGTACTCAACGGTAAGACGATTGGTGTGACAGTTGACAACTGGTCTCACGTGTGGTGTCTGCTGTGTCTGTGTTTAGGTGTACTGTTTGGGAACACTGTTGTCGATGCAGATCCCGTTCGTGGGCTTCCAACCCGTCACCTCCAGTGAACACATGGCCGCCTTCGGGGTGTTTGGTTTGTGTCAACTCTACGCCTTCAATGAATACATCAAATCAAAGCTTTCGCAACACTTTTACGACATTCTCTTCCGTTCATTGGTTCTCTTGATTGGGTTCGTGGCCCTCAGCGCCGGCGTATTCCTCACAGTCATCGGCAGTAAGTGATTGAGTGAATGGTATGACAGTGAGTGACGAGAGCGTCAATATGTGGTGTGTGTTGTATTGCAGAGATCAGCCCCTGGACGGGACGCTTCTACTCGCTTCTGGACCCGTCGTACGCCAAAAACAATATCCCAATCATCGCGTCCGTGTCTGAACACCAGCCCACGTCGTGGTCGTCCTTCTACTTCGACCTCCAACTGCTTGTATTCCTGTTTCCGGTGGGACTGTACTTCTGTTTCAGTCGCTTAAGTGACGCCAATATCTTCATAATCCTTTATGGCGTCACAAGTATTTACTTCGCTGTGAGTGTCTCATCATTGCTGTGATTATGTGCTTATTATTGTATTAATGGTATTGTATTGTTGTCTTGAAGGGAGTGATGGTTCGGTTGATGTTAGTGTTGGCGCCCGTCATGTGTATCCTCTCAGGTATTGGTATCTCACAAATGCTGACCCGTTATTGCAAGCAATTGGAGACCACTTCCTCTACGACCAGCTCTAGTCTTAACACTAGTAGTGCTCACAATCACAACCACTCGACCCATTGGACGCACAGTCAGTCGACTGTAAGCTCAGGGCAATCGTCGGAGAAGAAGGTGCGCCGACACGACACTAATTATGTGATGCGTCATGAGGTGGCCTCGATGTTCGTGTTGGTCACGACTGGCCTCCTGCTGGCCTACACCTACCACTGCATTTGGGTCACATCAGAGGCCTACTCGTCGCCATCGATCGTGTTGTCTGCGCGCAGTCACGACGGCTCTCGCATTATATTCGATGACTTCCGGGAAGCCTACTATTGGTTGAGACAAAACACTGCAGAAGACGCCAAAGTGATGTCTTGGTTCGTATGAAAGCATTGATTATTCGTGCAATCGTTGAAAACCAGACCACGTGTTTGTGCTTCAGGTGGGACTATGGCTATCAGATAACAGCGATGGCCAACCGTACCATTCTTGTAGACAACAACACCTGGAATAACACACATATATCACGTGTGGGTCAGGCCATGGCATCGCCTGAAGATAAGGCTTACGAGATAATGAGGGAACTGGACGTCAACTACGTTCTCGTCATATTTGGAGGTCTGACCGGCTATTCCTCTGATGACATCAATAAGTTCTTATGGATGGTCCGCATCGGCGGCAGCACTGATAAGGGAACTCATATTAAAGAGACCGACTATTATACGAGTTCTGGCGAATTCCGAGTGGATCGGGAGGGGTCCCCAACTCTACTCAATTGTCTAATGTATAAAATGTCATATTATAGATTCGGATCCGTTTACACTGAAGGAGGTATGAGTGCCAACCCTTGCAACTACTGACCCCCACGTCCTGTAACATTACGTTTGCTTCGATTGCAGGCAAACCTCCGGGCTATGACCGCGTCCGGGGCGCTGAGATCGGCCACAAAGACTTCGATCTCCAAGTATTAGAAGAGGCCTACACTACAGAGCACTGGTTGGTCCGCATCTATAAAGTCAAAGACCTCCCCAATCGAGGGGTTTAGCCACTGCTCATCCGTGGCTTAACTCCTAGTCTTGAATGGTATTGACATGAAAGGGACAAAAGTGTGGCAAAAGTGGGCCAATCGTACTATTTTTGATTCAAACATTTCATTACTTTATCTAATTTTCTTATGAAAGCAATATTATGTAACATATTATGAATGAGTGGATCCATGGATAGTAACAATCGATGGGTCTTATGATAAGTTGGGCTTATTTTTATTGAAACAAATAATACAAATGTTGTCATAAGACATGTCTAATGCTTGTGGTCTCGACCGACACTCTTGTGTTGCTTCTCGTATTCTGTGACCAATCGGTCGAAGTCTCGAACCGTCATCTTCTGCGGCAAAATGTCCTGAAGGAAAGCCATCCGCTTATGAGTGGCCACAACATGAGCCAAGTCTTTGTACTCCAATTGGTCTCCACTGTGACTCTCGTCCAGTGAATCGCCAACTAATTGACTGATGAATAGTTTCTGTAGTGAGTCAACAATAACCACATTAATCACTATCACAGCAACAGTAATGGTAAGAGTGGTGACACTGACCGCCGAGTGTGCTGTCAATGCGATGGCTTCAGGACTGATGGACGACACGTCCGGTGAAGAGCGCATAATTGTCTTCACTCGAGTCAACGGTAGAGCGCAGGCCTTCCTCTTGTGTGCCGAAGACCTCTCTTCCATCTCTGTCTTCAATAATATTGTATTCACTTGTGAGTAGTGAACGACGGTTGGGCGGGCGCTAAAGTAATACGCCCGGCACATGCACATCAAAATGTCAGGGGTTAACCACTTTCATATATTACGTCCGGTAATAAGGAGTGAAAAGGGGGGACATTTGCTATTATATGCAGACGTATTTGTTGCACATAGGGCGCATTGGGCGCGACTTTACCAGACATTTTGTTAAATATTGTAAAATACAGAATATTTTGTGGTTGTCTTTAAACTAATTAGACGCTAGTAGTAAGGATAAATGTTTTTAAAAAGACTAACTTTTAATCTAACTTATAATTAATTAATTAGTTTTAATGTTAAAAACTGGGCGGGCGGGCACGTCTAGAATACGCTGGGCATGCCCTGGGCGCGCGCCCAGTACGCCTTGGCGGGCGTGGGCACGTGTCTTTCCCACATACAATGGATGAACCGTATGATAGTTTGGCACATTTGAAGACATCATTAGTGGAGTGAACAGTAGTGTTGTTATTGTTGTGACTGTGAAGTGATCAGTGAAGTGATCAGTGAAGTGATCAGTGGTAACGTTAGCCTCTTGTCCGCCACAATGAGACTCATCAGCCATCGGATCCAAAGCAGTGAGAAGTCATACATTGATCGATGCAATAGTTGTGATGATATGTCATTGTTTGCAGTCATACCTCTCACAGTGACGCCTGTGTCCCGATGTCTGTCCACCACTCCTACCACTCCTCCACAGAAGGTCTGTCTGTGTGTTAATCTTGTGAGACATGTGATGATATGATGTATGGTTTGATGGTATGTGCAGACAAAGTACGGTCCTCTGCAAGACTCGGACCGAATCTTCACGAATCTGTACGGAAGACACGATTGGAAACTGAAGGGCGCTCTGAGACGGGTATGCGTTGAGTGTATTGTCTGTTAGTGTCTGTAGTGACCACACATTGTCCACACATTGACTGCACTTCAGGGCGATTGGTATAAAACCAAAGAGATTCTACTTCGCGGTCACGAATGGATTATCAATGAAGTGAAGGCGTCAGGTCTGAGGGGAAGGGGTGGCGCCGGCTTTCCCACGGGTCTGAAGTGGAGTTTCATGAATAAGCCGCCGGACGGGAGACCCAAGTATTTGGTGGTGAACGCGGACGAGGGTGAGCCGGGCACCTGTAAGGACAGGGAGATCATGCGCCACGACCCGCATAAGCTCATAGAGGGCTGTTTGGTGGCCGGGCGTGCGATGGGAGCCATTGCCGCCTACATCTACATTAGGGGTGAGTTTTACAACGAGGCCTCAAACCTACAACTGGCCATTCGGGAGGCCTATGAGGCGGGTCTTATCGGTCGCAACGCGTGTCAAAGTGGATACGACTTTGATGTATACGTTCACAGAGGCGCCGGCGCCTACATCTGCGGAGAGGAAACCGCGTTAATCGAGTCCATCGAAGGTAAACAGGGAAAGCCTCGACTTAAGCCTCCCTTTCCGGCAGACATCGGAGTGTTTGGCTGTCCCACCACTGTGTCCAACGTGGAGACAGTGGCGGTGGCGCCCACTATCTGTCGGAGGGGCGGCTCTTGGTTTGTGTCGTTCGGTCGCACCCGAAACAGCGGCACAAAGCTGTTCAACATCTCGGGTCATGTGACCAATCCGTGTACTGTCGAGGAGGAGATGTCTATACCATTGAAGGAACTCATAGAAAGGCACTGCGGAGGAGTGATCGGTGGTTGGGATAACCTGTTGGGTGTCATTCCTGGCGGCTCTTCCACTCCTATTATACCGAAGAAAGTGTGCGAAGAAGTACTTATGGACTTCGACTCACTGTTGGCCGCGCAGTCAGGTCTGGGAACGGCTGCTCTCATCGTAATGAACAGACAGACAGATGTGGTGAAAGCCATCGCACGACTCCTCACTTTTTACAAACACGAGAGCTGTGGCCAAGTGAGTGATTGAGTGAGTACTGCCTGTCCACTGACTGTTGCCTACACTAGTGTACGCCATGTCGGGAAGGGGTGGGCTGGCTCAACAAGATCATGTGGCGCTTCGTGGAGGGCAACGCCACCGCACCCGAGATCGACATGATCTACGAGATGAGCAAACAGATCGAGGGACACACCATCTGCGCGCTCGGGGATGCCGCCGCCTGGCCCGTACAGGTACGCCCCCACCACCACTGCCCCCACTCCTCACTCATTCTTGTCTATCTCTACCGTAGGGTTTAATTCGTCACTTTAGGCCTGAAATCGAGGCCCGAATCAAGGCTTACGCTGAGAGCCAGGCGTCTGTCCGGAAGGTCAGTGCGAGTGTCAGCTAATACTGGAATCACTTGTATTGATACAGAACTACATGTAATGAGTATAAATCTATAACTATTGGTTTGAATTGTTTATTAGTCTGTTGTAAGCATTAGTTATCAATAAATAAATGGATAATTTATAATTGAAAACAACAACATATCCATAATATCCATAATAACATAATTTGTTTGTTTGTTCACTTCTCATGGATTTATGCAAACAATCAAACAGTGGTTGTGATCAACAAACAAACATTGAATGCAAGTATTGCTTCATTTCAGTCCATACAGTATTGTATTATTCAAGTAACATAGCATTGATTGCAATAGCATTGGCATAGCATTGGCCATAGCAATAGCATTGACTATATTTAATATTACTGTTAATACACAATGTAGTAAACAGTGACAGTATAGCCAACACTGGTGTCAATAGTGTATGCAATGATTGCTCAATAGTTACGCCAGACTCGAGTCATACAAAAATAAATACTAGTCTTACAAGTGTTACGCAAAACACACACGACTAAGGCGTGCCTCCACTTTGGGCACCCCTTGGGGGCCGCACTCCACTCAACTCGCACTGTACTGCAAGTGTACAGACCGGGCATGTGCCAAACGGGTGGGTGTAGTGGTGTATTGCCCAACACTGTACTCAATTGAGTAATACCAAGTGTATGAGACCAATGCATACATACAGTAATACATTGAGTGATACGCGATTGAAATGCTTTTCGCAATATTTCCCAATTGTGTACAACTATTGCCACAATCTATGAATCCAATGAATGCCATGAATGGTGAGTATTAGCTGTAATCTGTAATACAGTTATCACACCAACACCACAACCGTAATGCCAAATGTGTGGTCAGTACGACAGTGTATGATATGATATGTACGGTACAGTACAACAATGATAGTGTACACCTGATACAGTTGACCAATACTTTGCTTATTACCGTTACTGATAGTGAGTGCTGCGAATGGTGTACACTATTGTACACTAACTACTGTATCTGTTATATAAACATATCATACGGTATGTGATATTGTATTCAATATAATCGATGCTCACTATTGTTGAGTGTGAATGACCTAACACTACAGTGCCATACAGTGTATGCTATGCTATGCTATGCTATAGTCAATATGAATGGTGTACTTGATGCTACCTTTGATAGAGCCCTACCTATTTTGGTATGAACTGCAATATGTGGTCAAATGTGTGGATTGAATGAAATAGTGGTAAGTATTGCAGTGATTGTTGTTGTAATGCATGTGAAAAGTGTTTCATTGATGACTATAATACACAGCGTTGTTGTAGTGTTCAGTGATTGGCCACCACTCAGGATATGATGTGTTATGTGTTATAGCAATGAATGGCATCACAGATAAGGTCTTTCATCTCTTGTCAGCAATCATTCAATCGTTGCATTCATACCATTGAAAGCCATCTCATGATCACTACTCACTGTTTGTGTCCCTTTTATCCCTTATATCCATATGATTGTCAATTGTTCCGGTAATACAGTAATACAGGTATTGAATTAGTGTCCATTTTACCTTTCATATTGTACACTGTATGTGACTGCACTTGATTTGGTAGACTTGTGGTGAAACTGTATACTGTATTATAGCAAGTGATCTTATTGCTAAATTGATCACATTGCTATCACATTACTATCATTGTCATATTGTATTTATAGTGTAACTCTAATTAATCAATGAATGATCAATGTTTGCAGAGATGTCCATGACTGCCATGACTGAGCAATAGGGTGCTGTGGACTGGTGTGTAGCCAGTGATCAGTGTCATCAGTGTTGGTATCAGTGGTGTCTGTGCTGGTGATCACGTACTCTCATCTCTACTGAAGTAGTGATATAAACCTCTCACAACTATCACAGCTTAGCTGTGGTGACAATCATAGCAATCAGAGGAGTATTGCTCGGCATATGTGTTAATATTTCATCACTTATTCCTCATTGCAATCATTATCTCAAGAGTGACTCATTTCTGTGATATATTACATTCTATGCCACTCTTGACGCCATTGTCTCTCTATTACTAATTAATTGTCGGACTATTAGTTAAATCACATGAAATGAGTTTCCCATTGAATGGATCGTCGCAGTCATCAACGGAAAGACGTCCCTCACGTCTGGATCTAAGCAAAGCAAAGCCAAAGCAATCGAGGGAAGAGGACAAGTCGTGGTCTAACCTGAGTCCTAACTTACAGCCCCCGACACCACCAATTTTGGCCACAAATGTCACCTCCGATGTCTGCCTTCCGGCCTATTTTGGGGACAGATATGTATTGGTGTCTCAGTTCGAGACGAGTAATCTGTTTCGTTGTATTGATATTCAAACCAACTCTGAGTTCTGTTGCAAAGTATGTATCCATTGATTGCCTCATGAATTATATGTGAACTAATGGTGTGATTGTGATGTGTTTACTGCATGACAGATTGTTCCTACAAAAAGCTATCACCAGTTCCTGTCGGGTCACTTGCGAATGGACGGCCATTCAGCTATCAATCGAGTGGAGGAGGTTCTGGTGGCCAAACAACACACATATGTATTATTCGCGCCGGCGTTCGGAGACTTGCATTCATACGTGAGGAGCAAAAAGAGATTACGAGAATCAGAAGCCATTCATTTGTTTCATCAAATCGTTACGATTGTCGCCGATTGTCATAAGAATGGAATCATTTTAAGAGATCTTAAACTCAGAAAATTTTTATTTGCTAATAAAGAAAGGTATGAATGAATGACACACTCGTACTGTACTGTACTCTAGACTCGGATACAGTGAAGAGTGACTGTTTGGCTGTAGGACTGTCGCACTAATTGATGTGTTTATGTCTAGAACTGTGTTAAAACTCGAGACTCTGGAAGACGCGGCAGTTCTGGACGACTGCGACGACGATATGCTGAGCGACAAACACGGCTGTCCCGCATATGTGAGTCCGGAGATACTGTCGGTGAGCAGAGGCACCTACTCTGCCAGACAGGCCGACTGTTGGTCGTTGGGAGTGATAGTGTACACACTCCTTGTGGGCCGATATCCGTTCCACGACATGAACCCCTCTCTCTTGTTCTGTAAGATCAGGAGAGGAATGTATGTGATTCCTGACTCTCTCTCACCGCACGCCAAGTGTCTCATCCGTAGTCTTATGCGACTCGAACCCAGCGAACGACTTTCTGCTGAAGACATACTATCGCATCGTTGGTTCAAAAACTACCGGTCCATCAATAATTGCAAACATAACAAGACTGCCACCAATGCCAACACCGCCGCCAGTAACCAAACTGCAGCCCTAACTACCAGTGCCTCGTCCTCACACTCGACTCACTCAATGGACTATAGCTGCAAATCTGTTCACCTTTCCTGCGATCAAACAGTTCCCGATCTTATCGACAATGACTCCGACACTGAAGACTCAACTCTCACTCAATCATTGACTTCTGATGTTTGAGTGGTATTTGGTGTGAAGTGTTGACCAAAAAGATCATAAATCGGATTAATAATGAACTCAACCGTAAACACTGAACTCACTCTTAGTTTGTCTTTATTTGAATAATTAATTATATTTGTACTTAAAATAACTTAATTTAATATATGAATGACTCGAACTATCACTCGTAAGCTTTAATGTTATATATAGTAATTTAATAGACATTATGTTCACTCAATTCCTCGGTAATCGTCGACTTATGTTCATTTCAAGACATTATCCATAATATGTATACCAATGTATACCACAAACCAATTGTCATATCTTCCAAATATAATTGATATTCCAAAGTATGGCCGCTATTATCAATTCATTGTCTATTTTAAATACATTTCATTTCATTGCAACCAAAGCTATTCATTTGAATTCAATAATTATTATTGTTAACATGTATTATCATTCAATTAAACATTGAACAGTGTTTTCATATAATTTTCACTACAGTTAATAATAAAAATAAGCTTAAACTATATTTGTTAGTAAATGTATGTTGTGATTATTGTTACTCTAATAACTACAGTATATTATTGGACAGTAGTTCATGTATCGGCTGTACAGTGTACACAGTGTACAGTACAGTGTAGAACATGAAAAAGTGAAAAAAAGACCGGGCTCAGCCGGGATTTGAACCCGGGACCTCTCGCACCCGAAGCGAGAATCATACCCCTAGACCACTGAGCCATATGTATGTGAGGCGATGTTAAGGTGATTGCAATGAATGGGTCCGTATGTGCTTCACAGCGCATGTATTGCATTGCATTGCACTGCACTCTATGGTAGACCTGGTAATGAATGGCATTGACTGGAGTGTGCAGTGTTTGTGCAGTGCTTGCAGTTTGCAAAACATGTTGTCTGTTATTGTAATGACTGAGTGCTATGAGTGGGTGATTGTGTGATCAGTTGACCCGTTGACCAGTTACCATACCATACCGATTATCATTAGCAATATTTGACATATAGTGTTATAGTAAGAGTGATAGAGTATCATAATAGTGGTGATGCCGGTGACGGGCAGTGTGTATGGGGGGTCCCCCCAGCGGTCGACCCCCAAGTGTTGGGATCGAGTGAAGTATGGCTTTGCGATGGGGATGTGTGTGGGTCTGGCCTCTGGAGGCGTGTTCGGAGGTGTGAACGCTCTCAGGTGTGTCATCACTATCACTATCACTGCCATTGGACTCTTTGTAATGATATGTTGTGTTGTCTGACCCCAGACTAGGACTTAGAGGGCGAGAGTTGTTGTCATCGATGGCCAAAGTGATGATTCAGGGCGGAGGCACTTTCGGCACGTTTATGGCCATCGGCACAGCCATCAGGTGCTGACCACTGCTCTCATGACCCCATTGTATGATACATGCATTGGTGTGGTCACAGTGCCAGTGATGGCTATATCACAGACTACTTGACAATTAGTGTCCAATGAATGAGCAAATGATTGACAATTTAATAAACAATTAATTGCTTTATTTTATATTTATATTGAATTGCTTTAAAATAAATCTCTAATTACTGGCAGCGCTATAGATAGGGTTCAATTCGCGTCAGTTTCTTGTATTTACCGACCAGTTCTGGCAACTGATAGGCTATAGTGATGTCCAGTTTGTCAATGGGACAGCCCTTGAAGTAAGAGCACGTGGATGTCAATGGCTTAAAATCTATCAATGGGTTGGATCTGTATTTGAGAGCAAATGAGCATCAATTGAGCGATTGGTTTGAATGGTTTGAATGATTACCTGAAGAACTCTCTGTAGACCCCGGGGTCGGGTAAGTCATGTCTGGAAATGTTGTGCGAGTGACCCAACACAGCACCGCTGTATACCCGGTATTTCAGTGGGTTTTCGGTGATATCTGTTGCCAGAAGTCGTGAGGAGGCGCCGAATGTGAAGATGCCTTTGTTCTTGTAAAATGTGGACAAATAACAGTCGATGAGTTTGGCGTGATTTCGCACCCGAACCGCGTGTCGACGCAACGCCGCTATACGCGACTCCACGCGAGAGATGCCACTGATTTGATTGGACAGGTCCTTCAGCCACGACACCTCCTGGTCATCGATGAACGCATCGTACACTTGCTGTGGAACCGCTATAGACACAAACACTTATGAGCTCAACACGACTATCAGTTACTGGCCATCACTTACTGGTTAAGGCGTACACTTGTGGCGGTCTTTCCGATGGCATTATCGGAGACAATATCCACAAGAGTTGACCGATTATTGTGACGATCTGCGAGTGAGAGACCAGTTCTGATTTGCTTAATATGAATCTCACGTCACGTCCTGTCAGAGTGGATAACAAGAGATGAGAGAGAGAGAGAGAGAGGACAATAGGAGAATGAAGGCTAACCAACCCTTTAACTGTTCTATTAATGCCTGGAGTTGGTGTGAGATTTGCAATTGAGTCACATCTATGACAATGTATATGACATCACTTCTATCGATGAACCACTGGTAGACCTCTGTGTCTATCTCTTGCTGATCCATTGTTGCACTTTTGCTGATCTGATCCGTAAGTCCCGGACTATCGATGATTGTCATCTAATTATTATTATTAATGGTGTATTTAATTGTATTCAATGATAACATGAATGAATACCTTTTGCAATAAACTAATAGGCATTCTATTGGCTTGAATATAGTGTTCAAGAAATTGTTGGCCAAACTGCTGAAGACTTGAAAAGGTAAAGTCAGCGCAGAGTTCTGTTGGACTGAGACGGGTATAGTTGTCTCCATAGCTCAATACAGTAAAGTGAGGGTATGAAGTGGTTAGGCCTGCAGACCAACATTCATCCATTAATTAGCTACTGATTGAGTGATTCTCTATGAATGTCATACCTGTGTTCAATTGCATGGGCGTTGAGTCGATGCCTAACAGGTAGTTGACAAGTGATGTCTTTCCACTGGATTTGGCGCCTAAGAAAAGCACTTTGGGTTTTGCAAACAACTCGGCATCACTGAAATATATACAATACATGTATTGCCCCAATAGTCCTAATAGTCATTGTGTACACAATTACGTGATTAATCTGGTGGTGATGTGTCTGTACTTATAAATCATTTCTAATGGCTTTACAGACGATTCATAAAGTTTTTTCAATTCTCGAAATATCGATAAAATGAGATTCTGTTCACTCGTGTCCTAAAAGTAATCATTTTATACATTATATGCTAATGCATGTGATGTAAGTGTCATCCCTTTACCTCTTGTGATCCAATTTCATAGATCCGAAGAATATCGTCGATATGTACTCGTGAGCGACGCTCATCCGACTCATCCGATTCACTCAAATCTTTATCACTATTGCTATTCTTGTCCTCTCTGTCCGACTCTTTCTCAGTGCTGTCTTTGTTTATGTCCTGTTTTTCATTGCTATCTATTTGTTGTCTGCTTTCGTCTTCAGTTTGTTTGTCATCTGATTCTTCGTTTGTTTCTTTCGATTCTATTTCTGTTTTTTGCTTCAATTCTCTCTGAAAACTGCTTTCTAATGCTTCCTTATCTGAGATGTCATTGTCATTGTGGTCATCGTCATCATCATCGTGGTCATCATGATCTTCATGGTTATCATGATTATCATGATTATCCTGGTCATCCTCAGTATCCTCATCGCTATTCTTGTGTTGGTTGCATTCATTGCTATCGTCGTCTTCATTGGTTTCTTCATCACTATTGTGTTTGTCTTCATCACTAATCATATGATGGTTGTGGTTGTGGTCGTGCTCTTCAACATCGGAATCACTGAGTTCTGTAATCATTGATTGAGACAATCGCACACTTTATTCAATATTACTTATATAATATCAATTTAAGTAATATTATTATACTTACATTGTTCAATACAATGAATAACTATAACTTATACCAGTAATTAATACTATATAAACAGATACAAGGTGATACATAGTGTACTTATACATATGTCTTTGACAATACTGTATGTCATCATTAAAAATATGTATAGTCTAACTATGCTGACAAATTGTGACAAATTCTGTATATAAAAATATTGCATACAGCGGTAAGTCTTATTCGTTATTTGAGATTAAAAATTCTCATTGTTTAAATATACTAATTAAAGCAATACATTATATAAGTTACAGTATAAATTTATATAACATTAGATAGAAATAAGCTTATAAATTATTTTACTGTTAAAACACATCATAATTTGCTTATTGATAATTATTAATTAATAATATCATATAATTTACTATAATTGATTTGTCAGTTATACAAGGAGTATTACATTAATAATATGAAATTTACTAAAATGAACTTGTTTATTGTGTATTGTAATATGATAAATACTGTACTACATTTATTGTGTTTTACTGTATAGAGTATATAAAATGAGATGATATACCCGACCATTGGAGTGATCCCAGTATTGTCTGAGCGCTTCATTCACCACTTCTTTGCATTTGACTTTTGTTTCATCATTTCGTCCCATTCTTTGCAATGCATTCACGCCATTCACTCCATCGACCTGTCCTTTCAAACAAATTCAAACCAACTTTGTATTCATGAATATTACATATTATTTTATATCAATGTGTGATGTTGATAGGTCACACAAACCCATTCATTAAACAGTTAAGTTGCAATTAGGTTTTCATTCAAATTGACTGGTGAAGAGGTTTGTGGTCAGTATTCGAGTGCTTTCTCTAAATGTATACTAATTGTTAATTGGTTGGACTCGGGGATCATTTCGGGCCAGTCATACTGTACAATGTACAGTGTACATATTGTAAACTCATTTGATTCTCAAAGTGGCCAAAACCTAGCCTATATCCATTATAACATATATGCTATAGGCTAGTTTTGACCACTTTGAGAATCAAATGAGTTTACATACTGTACAGTGTACATGTACCTGAACAGATAGCCATTAGAGTACTCCCGATCATTAAGCACTCGATTATTGGTTGTGGTTTCAAGAATCAGATAAAATTTAGGTTGAGTCTATAATTCGGTAGGCATGTGGCAATGTAGCAATGTACACATTTTATGACCCTAATCATTTCAAATTCAACATATTTTTAAAACTATTTTTAAAAATTATTTCATAAAGTTTAAATTGCACTCTAATTTTCTGTTTTATAATCAGTAACTACAACCTACTACAGTAACAGATTAGTAAGTTATTATATGACAAAATTAATATTAATATTGAAATTGTGCTTGTTTCTGTGAGATTAGGTAATTTACATCCAATGGTTGTCTATTGTCTTATGAAATCAGAAAGATATTTCAATTTACTAATATGATTTATAACATAAATATAATATTCAATTAGTAATGTTTTGTATTTTAATAAAAACAACTAGTATATAAATATGTTATTTGTAAAAATTTAGTTAACTTTTTATTCAAAATTTACAATATTTAAAATTCATTATACAATTTGAGTCATTTAGGAATTTATTTTAATGTTTATGAATTTACAAATACAATACTATAAATATACCAAAACTACATTAATAGCATTTTAATATGGTAAGTTTTTATGAGTTTGAATGAATCATATAATAAAATAACTATAGATTATAATACTAATATCTATTTAGAAACTTAAATTTGTAGATTTATTCTAAATAAAAAGGCAATAAATAATATATTTCAAAAATATACAGTATTTAATTAATGTACAAGAGATATGTAAAAGTACAAGACTTAGATTGAATAAATTGAACCTAGTAGACAATCTAATAGCTACTGTAGTTATTGGAAGTTATTACATTATTGTACCACATATATAACACATATTATTAAAACAATTGAAATGATTTACTTCTGGGAGTAAGTGAATATTTTTAGACAATCAAAAGAGTCTATGTTTATGTCATTGAGTGTTAGGAGTGTTACCAGTGTTTGGGCTAAACTTAGCATCAAAACGATTTAAGCATGAAGTGAACGCTTAAAATGCATTTCTTTCACTATTTTCTCTAACCTTATAAGAGTATGCAATCAAATGTTGTCTTTGATATGATCTTGCATTTGAGAAGCTATCGACTACTTTGAGAATATACTCTCCATTTGACAATTATATTAAACTAATACTTTATTCATTTATTTGATTATTTCATAACATGTTTATATGTCAAGAATAATATATTATACGATCGGAATGCAAGTTAATGTGGGAATAATACGGTAGTAATACAGCACTAATAATGTTAATTCCAATCTTACTCAATGTGTTATGTGTTTCCCATAAGATTGTATGAGAAATACTTACTGTAATCAAAATTAATTGATACAAAATAGATGAGCGCCACAGTTATGCTATAGAAATGCATATTTCAAACGAGAATCAGATTCTTGTTATTCTTGTTGCTGTATAAGAGACCACAAACAAAGCTAAATGTCTACAACTGAACAGTGATAGACACCGACGACACCATAGACAAGAGACACGCAAACCCTTAGACCGGATAGACTCACTTCTAACTTAAGTACATCACAATATCATAGTTTTTCTATAATTTGGTCCAAAATCCTACAAACTTTTGGCTCACAGTATCGGATTGTGTTATGCATTACGCAAAAGTTGTTCCAAACCTACATCCCATACCTCATACATGCCATACATCCCATCATATCATCCCATTCCCCATTCATTGCCTCCTGTACTGCACTGACAGCGCCACTCATTCCTTCACCAAAACTAATATAAATATATAAATATATAACTTATAACTTATTATAATAATATAAGTTTAACCCTTTTGTACGCGCCCATTTTTATACGAACATTACATTTATAATATAATTTCATATGGTTTATACACTAAATAACATAACAATTTATTTGCAAATTTCTTAAAACCAATCATAAAATCTCTCAAATTATTTAAAAAGTGGAAATCTTTTACATTTGGAAAACAGTATAAATAATTGATATAATTGTTAATAATTTACAATGTATAATAATATAATAATAATATCAAATAAATTCACCATTTACTGTACAGTACTGTACTGTACTGTCTACTAAATCAACACAATGTCATTCAGTATTTGTTGTCTCGAACTGTAGATGCAATTCATTCAAAGAGTAAATTCTCCAAAGAGTTGAAGAGTTGTTCCCAAATTCATATAATCTTTCATAATTGTAGGGTCAGTGACATACGGCCCATCTCTGGTCACCAGTCATATCAGTACACAATCATCTGCACATTAAATCTATTATTTATAAATAAGGCCAACCAGTGTGTACTGTACAACAGACCCAAGTCCTATAACTGTAAGCTATTTGTCATTTGCATGAAACTGGGATCGTTTGGCCCAATGTGTTCATAGTATTGATCACTGTATCACCAATTATGTAGACATCAACGACTGGCTCTCTTTGGGTTGAGAATCTGTTTTTGAGGCCAAATCTTGAATCACTTCTTGATATATAACACTATCGATGTTTTGACCCAACATATAGACTGGAGGACAGGAATTGAGTTTATATTACTGTAACTAAATTATATGAATAAGTATTCGTAAGAAAGTGATGCAAACCTAGAAACCAGTCTCCGATGGAAATACGTCTCACAATAGTATGCAAGTGATCCAGTTGTGAGAGTCGGAAACGCAGGTTCAGTAGATATACCCGAACCGGTGGACACGCGATGATCACTAAACGAAACATTATTACAATAGCTGTCAGAGCAGCCAACAGTAGAAACCAAAACCATAGGAATATATAGATCTTCTCATTAATGATATTCAATGGCAATAAACACAAGGCATCGATGGTCTCTATATTAGCCGACGGCCCATATTTGTAAAAACGACATTTTGTTACTCTTGGAAATATACGAATCATTGGATCTATGCGTTCCTCTGCAGTGAACCAAAGCAATTGAGTATACAATTCATACAACTTATACTTATATAATATCTAAGTATAATATTATATATAATATATGCAATATATGAGTGCACAGTAGACATACACATACCCTGGTCCAGTTGAGAGAATTGAATGACTTGTATGCCGTATGTGAGGAACTCTCCGTCGAAGAACTTGTCCAACATATACATCTGCGCCAACACATTGCCCAACGCCAGCACTTCGCAGAAGAGATAGCGGGCGGCATACCAGTCGTGATGACCTCTACTGTTATACAGGTAGTCGACGAGTAGTTTCTTCTTCTGCTTCTTCTCCTGTTCAGAGCAGACACCGACGTCGAGGTCCATCATAAGTGCCTGTATTTTGCCGCCCTCCCACATCTTCCACAGCCACCGCGGAATGTAAAACAAAGTCGATTGAAAGAACAGCACAAAACAAACCCATTGATAGTATTTATGGTATCGAAATTCTTTGGGGTTGGACTCCATGTCTACTCCCGGAGCCACAACATCAACGCCAACTTCTTTATGATAACTTTTGGGCACTGTATATGTTGTGTGAATCCTTCAAATCAAGAATTAGTAAAATTAAACTAATTTACAATCAATTCTTTAGATTGTAGTGCAACTCATGTCTATTATTAATTATGTCCAAAAGTAGAGTAACTATAAGAGTAAAGTTCTAGATTCTAGAATCTACATCATCTATATGAGCGCTATAACAGTAGCACAATAATATTGTTATATAACTTATACATGTACAGTACACATTACAGATATACAGTACTAATATATTATACAGTATTGTATAGGTTATTTTTATTAATTAACTATTCTAACATTTTTATTCAGTTCTATCAGTATATAATATATTAATTAATAAGTGAATAAATGTAAATTACAATATAATTTTTACCAAATACATTTATTACAATGAATTATATATCTGTTATAAGCAGGAATGTACTGTACAAAATTGTTGAACTTATACAATTATTTAAGTATATACACTGTATACTATACAGTACTAACTAAGATATGATAGCTGAAATCTGTTGTTGGAATCCAAAGCCAGTATTAAGGATTACCAAAAATTTGGTACTTTTTGGAAGATTTTTAATATACAAATTGTAGAAGTGTATACAGTAAATGTTGCAAAAAGTGTACCAAATTGGTAATCCATACCATAATACTGTACTGGCTTTGGATTGCAACAACAGAAATATAAAGTTCATTGATTGGAATTAAAAGCACAGAGATATTGGGACAGAGATATGATAAAAGGTGTGAACAATGGATAATAATGTAGTAATGGATGAATACTTACCAGCAATAAGTATTGATCACACTTTGAGGAATGGCTTCACTTCGGACACAATCGATAGGATCGCCGACGTATTGCTTTGTGGTAATGATCACACAAAAGGCCAACAATAGGATAACAGTTATGGAGTAATGCAATCGAAACACATTGTTATCAATTTGGACGCGACTTGTCTTAAGTAAAGTTTTAAGGCTCCGGAAGACATCCAACATTATTATATGACTGATTGGGCTGTAAATCAATTGATTGGACACTTTCTTACTTTGGACCACTTGTCTTGCAGTGCGAACAACACGCTCTAATTGAACGATACATTTGCATAGAGTATCAGTACAATGATTATATGGATAATAATAATACAAGCAATCACTAAATCACTGTTGAGTTAATTGTCTACCTTTAGTCGATGGTTTGGCCACTTTGTCCCTTCCCTTCCCTTCGACTGGTGACACTCACGCCCTCACACCACTCACACTTTGGCCGCACACACACACCACTCCATTCTCACCATAAGGTTTGACTGATTCAATAATACTTTAATTACAACATCTTGTTAATTCATTCTCACATAACTTCATACAAAAATGATTATCAAATTGTTTAGAAGTTTTTAAAGAGAATAACAAAATAATAGTGATATAAAATAGATGTTTAATAATATTTAAAACTTTTCACTTAATTAAATCACAATTTGCTGTCCACCGACTCAATTATAGTTGTTTATAGCAAATAATGAAAAAAGCAATTAATTAACGACTCAAATGAAATGAAAGCACAGAATATTGTCATATGAAGTGATGAATCACTTGTCTATTAATATAATTGATAAATAATAGAAATGATAGGAAATGTAAGTTATAAGAGTGAGTGTATGACTTCCTGGCATCTCTTTCCATATGCCATATCTTTCGCACATACATCCACTCATTGCACTCATAATACTCGAGACACTGATGGCATCCCATCCCGGATCGCACTCCACCTCTTCATTCGTAGTCAAGTCTTGTATTACTGATTGCAATGAATAGATGAATAGTACGTACAGTAGAGTAGAGTATACTATAGTATAGTATATGATGTGATGGTTAGGGGTTAGGCAGAGAGCAGTGCTCTAAAAGCATCCCTTGTATACAGACTGTATTGTACTGGAAATGAAGTGAAAGCCCGGACAAGACGACTGTACAGATCTGCACAGAATTGTACAGAACTGTAGTGTTCAGTGAATAGTGAAACAGTGGAGTAATACCTAAATTTAGTCTCAGGCCGAGGACCTCTCGCGGTATGTGTTTATGTGGAAATGCCATTACTGTGCCATACAATGCATACAATCCTATTTCATAGTACATAAAACAGGCGACTCATAATTTGGGCGCGAGCAATGTTTATAAATATCACACAAAAAGTTCCCTAATTTTTGCATCTTTTCCACCACAAAATCAAACAAACGATTTATATCTATATATACAGTATTATATAAATACAACTGCACTGTACTCTACTACAGAATATTTACGGTATATCAGTACAGTAGCGTACAGTATATGCTCTTATAGTACACAATATCAAACATGATTTATAACAATTTCAATATACTGTAATCGATTTTGAATTAAATTATCGTAAATATTGCTTATTGAACATTCAAATTGAATGAAGTTTTTTCTTTAGATTTTTTCAAATAACATTTAATTACATAATTATAATTAGTCTAAAGTTTTCTATAACTATTAAAACTTTTTCAATAAGAAACAAATTGAAAACAAATTCATAATTATAAATAATTAAACAGTGTTTACATTCTTGGGGTTAATTCTAATGGTGTAACTATAATTATTAAGTAAATGAAAACTCATTTTGGAGTTATTTTGTGTTTATCAAGAATTCTTACTAATTCTGATAAAGTACAGTACAGTACAGTACACTGACTGTGAGTAGAGTATTGTATTGAACAAACTGAAACATACTCAAGCATAATATGTATTACTGTTATATTGTATGGTATAATATATTGCAGAATATAAGCAATTATTTTAAAGAAATGAAAAGAAACAAAAACAAAGACTTTATTGAATTAAATAGAGTCTAAAATAGAGTATGTATTGCATTTGACCCACAAATAAAGCCATGTATTTATTTGTTTAGTAATTACAGTATTAATAACATAAGTAATACAGTTGTGTTAGCATAACAAATAGCAACCAATTTGTGGCACTATATTAAGAAAACATGAAAAACTCAAGTATTTTCTCATCAGTGATGAGCCGAGAGTGCAGTTCACACTCATCTCACTGTATGACTGACTATATGTACAGTATGTCTGTATGACTACTGTAACTATTATGTAATGTAAGCATATTTTAATACATTGTATTGTAATTTGTAAAATAATATAATCACCACTTTCTCATCACTATATTAAACTATTTAATATAAAATATCTAAATCAACTGTATTATAGATTATAATGGATCAATTTTTATTAAAAATCTCTAACCCTCTTTAATTTTAAAGATTTAATTATAAAGTCAACATTTAAGGACTAAACATGAAATGGAGAGACTGTTGGGGTATATCTATAGGTTACTTAAGGTAATCAACAATAGTTATTGGTAACAATTTGATATATGCTCAAGTTACAAATGTTTGATTCAATTTCTACAGAACTCACGTCAGTGTCGTTCACTTATTCTTAGAACGCGATACTATTATGATATGATATGATACATGTACGGTAGTAACATGAAATGGTCAGGGTAAGCCCACCAATGAGTTAGATACAGTATACAAAAAGCCTACAAACACTATAATGGGCACACAATTAGTTAATTTTCTCAACAATTAAGAGGCCAATTTTATTGATTGACCCCGCAAAATTAATTAGAAACATATATTCTAGTAATTATAGTATTGATACAATAATAAATTTATATGAAACTATATTTTTGAGCTTAAACTAAATTAAATCCGTCGGCGTTTTGAGGCCCAATCAGATGTCGGAGACTTAATTAAAATTAATTAATCTATTAGGGATACGTTAATAATTTACTTTAAATTAATAATTAAGCCCTAATTGATATAAAAATCCTGATATTTAATTACATAATTTATTAACGTAAATTTTTGTTTAAAAAATAAATTTTAGTGGAAGAATTAAAAATATTTATCAATTAATCTTATAATTATAAATTAACTCTAAAATTATTAAATTACATATAAATTATTTAAAATATGAAATATGCTGATTAAATAGAAAAATGTACAATACTGTATGTTCAATTCTATTGCTGTTATAGTGGATATCTATACAATACTCTATACATTATACAATATGTAAACAAATGTGTCAAATTGAATTGTAAGTTTTGTATTTGCAATTCAACTCACAATACATCAAATTATTATCATTATAAATAATGTATAACTTATAAGCAATATTCTGTCCACGAAGTACACTATGTGTACAGTATTGTACAGTACAATAAACTTTTAATTTAATATTTTGTGTCTTTATTGAAGAGACCAAACTATACTATTTTGACAGCACATACAGTAATGTACTGTAACTTATAATATACTGTACAGTGTACAGTGTACAGTGTATATTATATTTTATACTTACAATTAGACTCCAAGAATTAATTATTTTTATGAACAGAAGATTTTCTAAAGTGGATAATTCAATAGTCAGGTCTCTAACAATTTATAGTCCATACTTTCTGTTTTAAAAATAAATTTATGATAGTAATAGAAAACTACTGTGATAACTGCCCAATTTAACTTTGTAAAAAACTATATACTTTAATTTAAAATGTGATCAATACTGTAGCAATTCAATTACCGTATATAAAAAACTAACCTTGATAAAATGAATGCGAGCTTACACAACATAATCTTGATTATTCTACCGAATAATTATATTCTAGATATATTTTATTGACAATAAAAAACTAAACTTTAGAAGGAATTTCTCGATACGGAAAGTTGGGAATGCTAGTTTAATTTGTATGTTCATAAACTTAATTATGTCATTAATAAATGTGCATGGTCAAAAAGTGCGATTGCGGGCGATAAGTTGGTCATTTTATGGTCAGTAAGTTGGCTGACATGGTCATTTTTGTATGAATTAACGTTATTTGAATAGACGATATGTACTAAAAGTTTGGACGGCACTCAACCGTATAGTGCGCACTCAATGTGCGGCAAATTTTTTCGGAAAATGTATACATATAATGTAGTCATATAAAGTGCTATTCAAAAATGACCATGTCAGCCAACTTACTGACCATAAAATGACCAACTTATCGCCCGCAATCGCACTTTTTGACCATGCACATTTATTAATGACATAATTAAGTTTATGAACATACAAATTAAACTAGCATTCCCAACTTTCCGTATCGAGAAATTCCTTCTTAGACAAATTTTACGTGAAAGGTACTTAATTTTTTACAACAAAAATACAAGAGATACAATTAACCTAGAGTTCCCAAATCCAAAAAATCAAATTCCTTGAGACTCGTTATTTTGACCACAAAGATGCCAATATACCACTGATTTTCGTTTAGTACAAAGTACTTGTAACATAATTTTTATGTGATTCCAATTGGATCTAAGTTATAGAGTTATAGTTTGATTCTGTAACAAATCTTGTACAAAGCTTAAGTTATTCAAGTTCATATTTTATTCTTAAATGAATATATTGTATATTAATTTAAAATATAAAACAGATGTTATATAATATTAGTTGATGTGATAAACTAAGTTTGATATAATTAATGCAATTTGAGAGAAAATGAAGCTTGTAAAGAGAGAGGTGGAGTGTGAGTCTGTGTGAGCCAGGTCATGTGGTGATGTGGTGATGTGGTCATAACATATTAATTCTATCGGTGTCTCCATTAGCCAAATGAGTGATGAATTCGTTGCGTTCGAGACGTTTGCCGATTTCTGCGACAATGTCTTGCATTATAATTGGGTCAATGTTTTTGGCCAACAAATACAGTACAAAGAAGTCACCGATGTTTCCATATTTGCAAATAATGTTCAGGTATTTGGAGTTTGAGAACCGACACCGAGTCTTGAGAATACGCGACCGAATGGACACCGAAAAGAATATGAAGAGTCGCGATATGATCACCAAAAACGTGATGATCGATAGGATCACAAACCAAAACCATATGAATATATAAATCTTTTCGTTGACAACATTTCTGTCATTATATAATGATTTGAATTAGAAATTAATGAATAAAATGCAATATATGGTATTCAATATACTGTATCAACTAGGCTATGCAGTCTTACTATGCAATACTATGCAGTATTACTATAACAATGTAATATAGCGGAGATTGACTTGATCAGATTAATAATTGATTTAAATAAAGAATACTGTATAATTGTAACATAAAAATGAAAAAAATTGACAGAGTGGACAGGGATTAAGGGATATATACTGTACTAACAGCGGAAGGAGACATAAGGCGTCCTTTTTCTGGACGTCGCCGGAAGAGCCATAGAAATGAAACGTGCATTTCGTCATTCGTGGGAATATATAGACCATTGGGTCGGCTCTTTGTTTGACTTCTTTTTGAGTATAACTGATGACATTTAGGCCGTAAGACATGAACTCTCCGTCGAAGAACCTGTCCGTCAAATACATTTGTCCGATGATATTAATAAGACACAAAATCTCGCAAAAGAAGTATTTGAAGGCATAGTAGTGATGAAGTTTGAGGTGACGGTACAGGTATTCAATGAGAAGTTTCTTCTTATATCCCCTCTCCTATGGGTTTCGACAATAAATTCAATTTAATAAATGACTGCAAATGAGTGGACACTAATGAACACTACTGAAGGCATACCGACCTCATCAGCGAGTATAGCGATTTGCATTCCCATTGTAATGGATTTCATGAGCCCTCCCTCCCATACTTTCCACAAATAGTAGGGGACCTTATGACCAGGTCACATGTAAGATAAGATAGTGAACATTATTTTCAATAATGATATAATAATTGCAATATATATTGATATAATAATAGATTTGATTGCATTTACATAGAAGAGTACGCCTTGGATGAAGAGCACAAAACAGACCCATTGGTAATACGCGTAATATTTGCGATCATTGAGTGTTAGGTTTCTTGAGTTGTCTACTCCTGGATGGGGAACCTCTACCCCAACACGTTTGCTGAATGCCGACGGTATTAGAAATGTTTGCGATATCCAACAGTACCTGTATGAAAGGGTCAATATAATTATATTGTCAATATTATTCACCAATTAATTAACAATTTGGCGTAAATCATTTTTAATATTTTATTAAATTTATCATGTATGATAAGTTTATTATTAATACTGTAGTAAGTTTTGTTTTATATAAAATATACCTGTAATATACGAACAGTACTGTATCAGTTAATTATAACAGTTTGGTTAACACAATTCAATAGTATTGGACAACAAACAAACATTAAGTATAAATACTTACGTATTAATCATTGTCTCCGGGATTTGATTGGATTCAATGAGACAATCAATTGGTTGACCAACTAATCAATCAAATAAATGAAACAAATCAATGAAACAAATCAATTAATATTATTGGTTTCATAATAATACGGCATACAATAGTAACTTTCAACATTTTAGATAAATAACTTAAATGGGATATCTGTGGTAGGAATACGAAGGAAAACGCTTAAATCTGCTTTAACATTAAATTTATAATGTTAAACAATATTGTTAAATATATGAATCAAAAATTCAAAGAGTAGCTTATGTATTGCATTGTAATGCAAGTAATGCATTGGTTTTCACATTTAATATACAATTTGCACAGGAGTTTAGTCATTAGTTGATTGTGTTAATGCAAGCAATGTGAAAACCAATACTTTTTTTAGTTTCATACATAAGCTACTCTTTGAATTTTTGATTCATATATTAAAGCTGAGAAGCAAGATCTCTTTAATATTTATGTCATAGATACGTATAATAAATAAGATTATTTCCTATACAGAATTTAAACTATTAAACTAATTAAAAACACAAATTAGGTTAGGTTAATGCATCACAAACACTGATTAATTACTAATATGAACAGAATTAATGCATCTAGGAAAATAAAATTACCGAGTATATAAAAGATATAAAGATTGTTTGAATGCTGCATGGTTTTTACTTATTGTAGTACAATATGAATATTACTGTGATTCATAAATTCATAATAAGTACAGTCCATAATATTGTTTTAGCAAATAAATGAAAGCAATAATATTATTGTGCCTGGTTCAATTATAAAGGATAATATGATGTATGTGTAGAAAAGCAGGAATAAAATGAGGCCCAGAGAGGATTGCAGGTCATGTTATATTAGCGTACATATGGCGTGAATGTGTGGACACTAACCGTATTGTCGGGCAGTAATGACAGCAGAGAAGGCGATCAAAACGATTGAAGTCAAGAGCCAATGGAGACGAAAGACTGCGTTATCGATATGGATCTGACGTCTCTTTATGATCCGCTTGAGTCCCGAGAATAGGTCCAGCATTTTGCCACAAACTGAGTGTCAGTTTCACACATTCATTGGTTTATTACAAATGCATTCATTTGATTCATAGAAATGGTTGCAGAGTAGGGCTGAGACAAGTGGAGAAAGTAAAAGTTGTTTTTGAAATGTTCAAAGTTTTAATTTTCACAAATCATTGTTTGACATAAAATAGGCGACTCATGGCTCGAAAAGTGGTCCACAGTTTAGTTACGTATGTATTGATTGTACAACTAATTAAACACACAAACTGTGAACACACTGTTAAACTGTTGGCTTCGTATGAAACGCTAATTATTGGCCTTATATTGGATTATAAAGTGAAAGATTGACATCACGTTTAACTTAAGGCTATCAATAGTATAGTAGAGTTGCTTTACTTTAGTCTACAAATAGTTGGCTATTGAGGCAAATAATTACAAGATTTTAAACGCAATACAAATGTAATTGTTTTCAATGTTTGCAATCACTTGCAAAACACAACTAAATCCGACACCAAATTTGGGTGTGATTTGTGTGAAACGATTCCCTTTTTCACACATTTTATTGTTTTAAAATTATATTCAATATAATAATACTGTAGTACTATACTGTATACTGTAATTCTCTATAAGTATAATAATATATACTACGGTATACTACGGTATACTACAGTGTGTTATTTTTTGAAGTAATGCAATTGTTTCAAAAGTAGTTTACAATATGAGTACCTGTCATTTGTTTATTATTTGACAATAATTGTGTCAATTGTATCGAGTAAACATGAATTCAAAGTTTCAAAGTTGTAAATATTTGGTCCAATACTTGCATTTCGATCCCAAATAGCCTTGTATTCGAAGCATTCAATGAAATACACTCCCAATCAGAGGCAATACCACACAATGAATGCATATTGTGGACAGACATGTGATGTGATGGACATATTTGACATGAAATAATTAAGACATAATGAGTATATTTTGTAAATTTACAATTTAAGAGAATTGGCGACAATTTCAAAAGAATTCAATTCAAATACACGAGACTTTGCATGAGTTTAGAGTAGAGTTCAAGAAATCCTAAAATAAATGTGAAATCGAGTCAAAGAACGAGTCACTCACTCAAGACATACACTAACTATATATATATATATATATATATATATATATATATAATATTATGTCTACTATACTATATATAATATAAATAAAATATAATATTTTATTTTTTAAAACTAACATATTGCCAGTGAATACAAAAATAACAGTGCATTCGTGAGTTTTATTAATTGTTACTGTAATATTAATTTTATATCACATAAAATAAAATGTAATGCTCTGTTTTCATGTTATTTGTCGTCTTTTGAACATTTTTATTATCCGTAATATTCCGAGCCTCGCAACCTAACCTAATTTAACCAATTAAATTGAAATGTGCATGATGATTCTTTTTTACAGTTCTGCCCCAAAAGGCTTAAAACCGAAAAGGCCTAAACTCAAATAACTAACTGACCAATGGACATTTTTAATTTGATTTGTAGAATAGACGTGTCCTAACCGAACCTAAACTATCATATCCTAAATTAAGTCAAATGACCATTGGTCAGTTAGTTATTAAAGTTTGGACGTTTTATGTTTTTAGTCCATTTGGGTGACCCGAACATATGAGATCGCTGTTCGCTACCGACTGTTGGGTCGAGTGGCCCCTCAAAGACTATGTGCGACCGCAGCGCCAAATCAGTGGAACCTTAGGCGGATGACACCCAAAGCTTTAATGACAGACAGACAATGATTAACTGACTAATTGAGGTGTTGTCGTGTGGTGTCCATCGGCTGACACTCTTAGGGAGCGAAGGCATAAGCTCTTAGGAGACCATAGAGTAGGAACTTAGGAATAGGGATGTATTCACTTACTATGGGGTGTCACTCGCTGTACAACTCTTATTAAATTAAAACCTACATGATTATATAGTTTAACCATGCTAAATTAAGAATATCGGGGTCCGATAATCTATGGGAAGGTGGTCTGGTCATAATCCAGTGGTCAAGTTTTCGATACTCGTATAAAACTCTATACAAACTCAATAGACATTTGATGTGTATTCATGCATAGTATGAGTAATGTAAAAAAGTGAATAATGCATATAAAAACTTTGAAAATAATGCGATTATCGGAAACTTGATCACTGGATTATGACCACACCACCGTCCCATAGATTATCAGACCCCGATATTCTTAATTTAGCATGGTAAACCTATATAATCATGTAGGTTTTATTTATT
>CAJPVJ010000033.1:2013-58271 GCA_905397405.1 Oppiella nova
CATTCATTTTATATGTCATATGAAAAGGCAAATTGAATTTCAATGAATTCACTCAACTGTGGCGAAACATCCGTCAGTGGTGTGCAGTATTCAAAAGACACGACTCCGACGGCAATAATATTATTTCGGCCCATGAATTGAGGGCATCTTTTCAAGAGGTCGGACTCAACGTCAACCGACAAATACTCGAGGTTTTGATCCACAGATTCGGTGTCTTTCCAGCGAAAAAGGATAGCAAAGAGAAAGGATTGTCTTTTGAAGACTTCATTCAGGCGTCGATGAAATTGAAGCATTCAATCGACACCTGGAACTCAAAATCAAAGACAGCACAGACACCGACCCCTTCAAAGATATTGCCGTTTGCTTCCGGAAAATATGCCGCGAATAATGCTATCCAAAGCAAGCCGTCTTTCACTCTCGAAGAAGTAGGTGTCAAACAAGGGCTCAAATTAATTATTAATTTTAAATGAAATGATTTCTTTCAGTTCGTCGAGAGAATGATGTATTGCTAAACGATTGACAACTATTTGTTAAGTAAAATAAATGTTAACTCAAAGACTCGTAAGTCTTACTGTTAACTTCTTATGGAGAAATGAGGAAGATAAACCGATATTTACGCTATTAGTGACTGACGGCAGTGTAAATGAGACGAAAAAGGAATTTAATATCGTAAAACACTACAAAATTAACTAAAACTATTTTTCTGAATATTGTTACTTAAACTTATGAATGAATTAAATTTAAGAAGAATGTAATATTCAATCTCATTCCACTCTCCATGTTAAGCCTACGGTAATGCACAAATGGCATAGAGAGTGGACAGGGATTGAAATGTTCAGATCTATAATTATGACTGAATTCACTCATAGACTTTTAAAGTATAAGTATTTTGAATTTAATGATAGATTCTTTCTATTGAGAGTTATTTCTCTCTATAATAAAAGCTTTATTTTATTGAAAAGTTATTTCTAAATCGAAAGAAACTGTATAAAGAATTATTGATATATTTACTATTATTGTCAATATTTTTGCAAAAATTGTTATCAATTTATAATCGCTTTATTTGTGATGTATTTTTGTTAAATAAATATAAACATACTTCATGTTATTCTAAATAAAAATTTATTTTTAATTTTAAAATTTACTTTTTTTTATTTATAACACAATTTTAATGTATCATTTTTGGTGAATTCAAAACCAGTGTTGATAACATTAAAGCTAAATAATAATTGTACTGAATTTAAGAATTAACATTATTTTGCAAAATTATAAAAATAATAAAAATAAATATTTTCAATGAAATTTTGTTTGAGGATATGAATTCAATTAAAATGATTTTGATTTCAATTCTGCGTTAATTCATTGAATCACTAGAGTTTTGATTTGGTTAATGTATACCCGGTTTAAGTTTAAGATAATTTGTTTCAAATAAATCAAAATTATATACAAATGATATGTAATAATGACATGAATATGAGGTTCCTATGAAATGTCAAAATTGAAGAATTGATGACTTAATTATAGACATTAAATGATGCGATGATTTAATGATAGCGAAGGAGGTGTTGATTTCACGTGCCATTGCTGATCTCAGACAACAATTTGCTTAAGACTTTGCATTTATAATGTAATCTCGAGTTTTCTTTTTCAATCTTTCGTTTCTGTTCGTCATTTAATTGAATTTCTTTTATGAGATGAGAGTTTTGTGTCCGCAGTTCACTCATCGTCGCCAACATATCCATTGAGCCATTGTTTGCATTACTTATCGATTTCTATGTGAATATCAGACAATATTTTTGATATTAATGAAAGTTTTGACAAATTTCTGAAATAATATATTGAAAATCAATTGGTAATTAGAGGTCACCTTTTCATGAGTAGACCCATGTCTTTGGGAGCCATCCTTATAACCAGAAGAATGGTTCTCAACTATAGTAACGAAAGCAAATGTGAACACAATGTTAAACACATTGATAGGGAAGTCATAAATTTTTAACCTCTTTCTCTGCCGTCTCTGTGACTTCGAGTCAATCCTTTATAAGTCTTTCGATGCGTGACTTCTAATCCATCCTTAGATCTATTGAAGGCATCAATTAATCGCTCGTTTAGTGATTGTATGAGAGTTTCAAGAGTTTCACGACTTTGGTTGAGATCTAAATCGTCTGATTGTAAGACGAATTCAATGATTAACTTGAAGATGGACGTGGAAAATGAATTTCTGATTTGTTTGTATGAATTGCTTTCGATTTCATCGACAAATGCATAAGAAATCGAAGAATTGACGAAATGATGCAGAATTTGAGTGAAATGTTTGTGCAGATATTGCTTAAGGCTTTTCATTTGATTGAGATGTCGTTCCTCCAGTTCCTTAAGTCTGGCATTTAAATTGGAATTAAGTTCCATCTGTTCCTTTAGATTAACCTCTTTGTTATGTAAAGCCTTTTCAAAGTATTGTTGCATTTGAAGGGCACTCTCGTTGCGATCAATAATAAGCTGATCTGTTGGACCAATTTGTGTACTTAATTCATGTCGGAGTCCATCCATTTCCTTAAGGAGAGCGCCTTCTGAGACAAACTCATTGTTTTGACTCATCGTCTCTTCATATTCTTCATCCAAACTATTATCTGTTGGGAAACCGGATATCAGTTTTGAAAGCAAATGCTAAATGAGCTCAACATTAGTCACAAATAATAGAGAGAAATATATTTAATCCGAAGAGAAGTATTGATTTAATGATTGAGAAGTTATACCCAAATCTGAGTCAGTTTTCGCTGATAACACCATTCGCTTAGTCCTACCAATTGGTGAACATTCGTCGTCTTCAGTCTCATCTGATATGAAAAATATAAAAGATTAATGAAATAAATCTCTTGTCTCTAAACAACTATTTTGAGTGTTGATTACCAGAAGAAGTGGAATCATTTCCTCTCCTTTTTAAGTTAAAAGGGACGACAGATTTGTTGTGAGACTTATTCGCCAATTCGTCGACACTAACCGATTGTATGTAATCTGAAAGCCAAGACCTACTTTTGCGTTGGTTTGCCACTCGACTGCTAGCCTTAGACTTATGGCTGTTGTGGCGATGGATTGAAATTTGTTGTATTTGTTGCTTAAGGTTTTCCATTTGCAAAATTAACTCATCGTTTTGGTCTTGTATTTCCTTAAAATATGATTTTTATATTAGTTTTCAATGAATTGAGCCAAAAACTAGACTTTGCAGCCAATTGTCGGATGGAGTGGTAGTATAGCTCACCTTATTTTGTGCTTTCAATGAATCGATCTCTTGGTAGTGCTCTTCGCTAACTAAGCCCTGCATTGACTCTAATTCTGTGAGCTATGAGAACATAAAATCCAATAATAAATGATATTTTGGCCCAAAATTCATAATAATTAAAGATATTTTACGACTACAACACTATAACAAATCGATTATACCGTAGGGATAAACTTGTATTTTGCGAGAATTACATACAATATTACTCTTATTGCTATTTGTATCTTAATATTAGTACACTATCTGTGCTGTCATTAACAGAGACAACACTTTTGCACATAATATATCATATAAATAGTTCCCCCTGTAAAACTCAAAATTCAATTTATATGCAAATATGCTCCTAAAATACATACATAAGAATAAATCTAAATTCTCTTAAATTAGATTTCTATTAATTTAAATGTTTTTCAACATTTGGTCTTATTATTGACTTTTTTAAAAGCTCTCAAATAAGGGTTTCTTTTAATTATTATATAGAGTTGAGTAACCATTTCATTACACTCTAGCGATTAATAAAAAAGACTTTCAAGAAAATAGTATCACTTTATTGTTCCCAAGTTTTTTCGATTTTCTTTCTTAACTCATTTCATGTGCTATCAAACGAATGGTTAGATTAGATTTGCATTATATTCAGACTTAAAGATCTTATTCTTATTCTGTTCTCAAGAATATTCTTATTTCAGTTAATATACGTTTAGATTTGAATTGCATATTAAAGCATTATTTTCTCTTTGTTCAACAAAATACTTAAATATTGTATATTTTCTGATATACCTTTAGTTTCGCTAAAATGTTGTATGATTAAATATAATATATAAATTTTCGATTATTATCGATTTTTTAATTTTGGTCCAAATATAAAATTTATACTATACTATACTATGATAGTGTATAGAAATTTATAATATGTACTCTTATAATATGTTTTCAAAGGCTTTTTGTATGTTAAGAGGCTTTGAAAAAATGTTTTAAAAGTATCGTTTTAGAGATTTTAATTCAAGTGACTGAAGTGTGAACTAAGAAATACTGTATATGTATAATAAAGTTGTTTTATTAATGGATATTATAATAACATAAGATTTAAGTGATAATAATGTAATGTAAACATTATGTGTTTACCTGGTCCTGAAATCTTAAATAAAATACTTTTTAAAATTTTATTTAAAAAGCATCACCACTTAAATGACTTTTTAGTGCATTAGTACTCAACCCTTCAGAAATCTGTAGTCTAATACAGTAGAGCTATAATAACTGTTACCGTAATATTGGAATTTAATTTGCATAACATTTGTATACAATAAATATATTCCTATTTTTGTATTGTGTGTATAATTTGCAAAAAATCAATGCCAAGAAAAGGATATGATTGTCAGTAATAATAATGTATTGTATTTACTTTTTTCTTCAACATCTCTGTCTCGTCGAGTCTTTTGTGAGAATCGATGAAAGATTTTTGCAATTCTAAGTATTTTGTATTAACGGATTGCACTTCATTTTCCAGGCGTTTGTTTTCCTGCGAAGATTTATTGCATTTCACAATATTATGACTTCTTATTCACAAAACGTCTCATTCAATGAGATTGTCATAAAAATAAGACAATCCCTGTCATGCAATACCTGCTCTAAAACAATGATCTGATCCCTGAGCCGGGATGACTGTTCCTGTGCTGTCGTCAACTCTTTACTAATGTCTTCTCTTAAGTGAACCGACTGTTTATCCATTGTCTCCCTTTCCCTTTGCAGCTCTTCCTGAAGTACTCGAATCTGTTCGTTGTATCGCTTTTCCAAAAGACTATTTGGGAGACAAGTATTGCAGTAATTGTGGAGATTTTTGCTATTTTTTGCTTGAAGTGCAACCAAAATAAGGTTTCGCTTATTTGGTGTGCAATTGAGTCGCGACTCACATGAGTTTGTGATGAGAGGAGGCCTCGAGTTTGGCGTTGTGGTCGTCCACCTCTTGTGCTAATAAGTCTGCTCTCGTGTTGGCCTCACAAATGCTCAGCCGAAGCCTATTCCTCTCATCGCTGATGTGCTCGTAATTAATCCTATAAAACATTATCCAATATATGAGACAATCTCTGTTTTTTATATAAAACTTTTTTTGATGCGTTAGATATTGAAAAGAGTTTTATATTGTGTTATAAAAAGAGTTCATAACTTAGATCTCATGCAATATTAATGAAATTCTTTCAAAAGTGCATTATTCATAAGGCACTGGCACTCGAATCCAGTGCCACATCGACTACACAAATAAATTACAAATGTTTTGTGTTGAGCCGCGCCCTATATTCTCAGTCTTGATATTCTCACAACTATTTTACATTAAATAACGACTTTTTGTTTGATATATAAGTGAAAGGAATTGTTTAGAATTGGAAAATCAGTAAAAAGTACTAAAAATTCAATAAATGTAAGGAAAGAGAAAAAGTAGTGTTTGATGTGTTATTGTAAACTATACTCACTTTGTTTGAGTCAATTCATTCTGGAAAGTGGCCAAACATATCTGTTTTGGGGTTAATGTGTTATTTTTGAAAATACAGTTCACTTTAGCAATCTGATTAGGCTCATATATTGTATTTCAATTCATTTCATACCTGAAACAGTTCCGGATTAGTAGTGTTAGGAGCGCACAGTTTCTCCTCTAAAACGGTTGACAACTCCTGAACATTGACTTTGAGTTTGGAATTAAATCCTAAATTCTGTGCACAAGAGAAGTGAAGTTTAAATACAAATTCAATTTTAGCCCAAAGGCGTCAAAATAGAAATTTCTTTATATATATACACTATATTCTGTATATTCTATATATTTTATAAACTTTGCTTTGCTTTATATTGTGTTAAAATATTACATATAATAATACTGTTATTATTTACTCAATGCCCGTCTATTGTGAATAAAAGTGATTACATTTTAAGCTTAATATTCGCCTTTGTCTTCAATTCAATGCTTAATATACATTAATGTCTGAAATAATTTATAAGAAATTAAAAGCTTACTAAAAACTCATTTGACTTCATATTTCTTGATATTGTTTTGAAATTAAAATTCATTTTGTAATAAATGATTTATTTTATGTGAACAAATGAAACGCTTATTCGTCATTTGTTATGTTATATAATATTTATTACACAACAGTATGCATACTATAGTATACTGTACTTGTATTGTATTACTTCTTTCATTAAATAATATAAATAAGTTAAGACTTAACACTTAACTTAATGTAAACTACAACTACACTCCAAATGCATTAATAGATAATTTGAATAAATTTAAGAGTAGTTATATTTATACTTAGAAAAAAGTATTTTACATTTTGCTTCACATAAAAAGCTTGTTTTCAATGGTATTCAGTGCATTCATTAGACATTTATTGAGTTGACTCTAGAGTCACATTAACCACAAAGGAGTCGAGCCATTAGTATTTATAGCCATTTGGTTAACATGTACTCTATTTTAAGATAATGGAGAGACTCTTCATCTATTGTTCGTGTATTTTGCTTTCACATTAAGAGTTTTCATAAATTGTTTTTAAATTATTTTTAACTTAGATATCACATGCATTTTACACTATTTAGTAGAAAATGCCTTAATAGATGATCAAATGAGATTTTAATGTATAATGAAATTAGAATATATTAAATCTTGATATAATTGTTCTAGTTTCAACATTATTACTCAAAACTTTATTCAATTAATACGATCATTCAAATTAATTAATTAGATTAAATTTAAAGATTGTTTTTATTATGAAAACAAGTATTTAACGTATGAATAATAAGAATATTATAATTTAAAAGGAAGAATACGATAATTAATTGGTATAAAAAGAATAAGAATTTCTGTTATAATGCTTAAGGAAATGACTTTTGATTTCAAAACGAAAACTCGTTTCCAGCCCTACAGTTATTTGCATATATTATATTTTATAAATCAATAGGAAAAACCATTTCGCTTAGAATTAGTTTTTTGTTCAATACTTTACTTTATATGCAATTCATTAGAATATTAAATGTCATATCATTTTTGGGTGCCTTTCATATCAATGCAAACATTTTCGCATTTAATTATAAAATATCAGTCGATATGCAGAATATGAGAGATTTTCATATATTATATTCAAAAGAATTCGTTTCAACCCAAACGTCAAGAATTTCAGAGAATAATACATATGAAATGTTTTGGCACTAAATTTTAGACAATCTCTTGAATCCAGTTTTGTAGAGATTGGGAAATAGACACAACACTACTGTTGTGTATTATTAAACATTTAACACTTTGTATCAATATTAGTTGCATTGCTTACCAATTGTAACACGGAATGAGCTCTAATCATAAAATGTTAGTTTGACACACAATATGTTCAATAGTAAATCATTAAGACTAATATTTTTGCAAATGTTTTACTGCATTTCTATTACTCTATTCAGACTCATATGAATAACTAAATAGTGATAATGTGTTTGGTTTTATAATAAAAATGTTCGCAGTTTGCACAGAAAATCAATATTTGTGGTGTTTGTGTGCCCTCAGCCATGCCTTTGCATTAAATACACATAAATATAAAATAAAATTATGGACTCATTATATCGCATATTATGAGGGATTTTATGAGGAAATATAGAAGAGACGGGTCTTTCCTTTTTCAAGTTCACCGGAACTTAGTTTTGGTTTGAGTCCAAACCAAGTCTTTATTTTTGTTTCCATCACTTCCTCGAAACACTCGAATATAATAAAAGTTTATTTGGCTTTACATTTGTTGACTGAAAATATATTATTTGGGATATTAAGCAAACATTCGCCTCATTTATACGACTCCCACTCCTATTATTAACTATTCTGTGAGTTTTGTTTCAAATGAAATTCTCATATATTTTATTCCTAAGGCTCTCAAATAAATGATTAAATAATTTGTACAAAAACATTCTCGCCAACTTTAAAGTCATTACTAATTTATTATTTAATCAAAATTCAAGCACTTTAGTATTCTTTAAGAAATATGCTTTTAATATCAGCAAAGCATTATCGAAATGAATACAAAGTAAATAAATGTAAAAATGAGTGATTAGTGAAGTAATGAGCGTTTGGATGGAATAAATCATTGAGTCTTTTATTGTAATCACAAACTCTAGCATTTAGTTTGAGAGAAGATTTGAGTGCTTTTAAGTAAATGATAATTAAGTCTTTATTTGGATGATTGGGTAAATCGACTTCTGGGATGCGGTACTTCTCCTCCATTTAATTGATTCCAATATATTATTCCTTCAATTCTTAAACAAGAGTTCATTTCTTATGCATTAGCTATTGATAAAGTCTAGCAAATGCTATACAGCACGGAATGGTATGGATTGGTATGGAGAGGATTGGTATGTGATATGTCTTAAAACGACAACATTTGAGATGAATTTTCAAGATATCGAAGCAATAAATTTTGTTTTGATGGCAAAAAGCTATGCTCTTTGTTTCTCATCAGATGGTCTCCCCATTGAACGCCTGTCTCTTTATTATAGCTAACATTTATCATAAGCCAGAGGTTCACCACTTCTTTTGCACTTTTGCTATAGATTTGCCGCAAAACCTATAATAAGTGCGATATATATTCAAAATAATAGCGAACAAGAAGTTGCACTTTGACTACATTACTGCCTACAGAGCAAACACTTCAACACTCATATCATCTCTATTTTAGTCTATTTTAGTGGGACTTCCATTCCCTCTATCCCTCCATTATCACCATTACTCTCATGTTATAAAGTGTCAAATTATTATCTGATAGAGAAAAGCCTTATAAAGAATGATAAATGCTTTCTCTAATGACAAAGATTTCCAATTTTGATAATTATCTTATTTTTTACTCCAAATAATTACTAACATTTCCAAATTATTATTTAAACAAAATCCACATTAAATAAAGCGAACTTAATTTACAAATATTTACTGCAAATTAAAGTCAATGAAAACCATATATTCTTGTCATTCTTGCATACATTTCAATGAATACCGAATTGAAGTTGAATTTAATGTTAAGAGAAAACAATTAATTTGAATAAATGTTGAAATCAAGTCAAAGTATTGGAGAGAGAAATACGGTTTGCATTGAGAGCACAGGTCATTGATTTCACTGGATTTGGATGATTGAAATAAACATAAATCTTTGAACACAACTATTGTTTGATATCTACACCATTAAGGCTGTCATTTGGGGTTATTTTTCGAGTTTCAATACACAGCGAACGTTGTGTTAAGTGTTGTTATAGTTATAATAAGTTAACAAAAGTCAGTCGATTACAAACTAACGACAACTTTCAGTCAGATACAAGACTTGTGTTTAATATTTTCTCTATTATTTATATTATAAATAACGAGTGAATAGTAGGCAGAGAGCAGTAACTCCCAGTACCGCCAGTTATATGGAGTTTAGTGTACTGTTCGGGGGTTTGATATGGATTTCAACAGTTATCGAATAGTCGAGCCCTTAGTGCAGGACTCGACTTCTGTTCACTGAGAGATTCATTCAAAATCCTAATATATATCCACTGCTTATTCTCTAACTCTCTTGCACTGGGAGTTTATGGAGTGTATGGTTGGGTAAAAAATCAATAATAGTCTCATTCAATATAAGAGAAATGTATAAAAGAGAGAGAAGTGGAGAGAGAGAGAGAGAGAATGGGAAATGAAGTAAAAGTCATGGGATTGTGAACTTGAAAAAACTAATACTATTGCAAACAATATTGATTACTGCATAGAAAAACATCAGTGACTCAACTCTAACCAACACCACTCGCGACTGCCTAACAGTAACAGTGAATAAATTATTTGCAAAAATTATTCATTTCATTGTATTATTGAAAGCAACGATAAGTTTCTTAATTGAATTAAACTTTTTTTGAATACTTTCACTGAACTGATAGGCATTGACTGATAAGCGGTGGCATTCAGCGCAGAGATAGCGTACGGCAATGACACTCACTTACAAAACACATGAATACTATGAATACTTTCTACACTAAAACTATTGGCAAAACATTTTGTGAAATAAATATTCTATTCATGACATGAGTTTAGAAAAGTTTCATCAATTCTAAAGAGACTAATATTGGAAATAATGTTATGTTATATCAGTTATACTCTAATACAACGTAAACACAAGTTAGCGACAATTTTCTATTGTTATGTAAATGCCATCCAAAGTAAAGCTTATTATTATTAAGTTAAAGTCATTGCCTGTACGACACAGACAACCACCACCACTGCCAACACCAGTGCCATACACTACTCAAACAGTAGTCGACGGAGACCAGGGAGGGAAGGGAGAGACACATAGAGAGTGCCATTTAGTGATACCATAGCATTAGTTTTGTTGCTATAATTCTTATGCTTGCGAGAGTTGGTCTCATTCTTTGCCAAATATACTGTATGTCTGTATATATGAGTGAATATATCGTACAGTACTGTAAGAGTAAGTAAGCGGTGGTGAGGTTGAGAGCGGTGGCAGTGGTGGCAGTTGTCGTACACTCAGCCCCACAGTCACCGAACGGCGCATGACTTCAATGGCAAACAAACGCCAGTTTCGTGCGATGCAGTCGTGTCTCACTATTTGCAGGATTTGTGTCTCATTTTTTCAAGTATTAGTCAATACGAGTGTTGCCGATGCTATGCATATGACTCAGTGATTACCGCCTGTCCTCTTCTCCCATACATTTATAATATTGCATTCAATAAACTTAAGCCATATTTCAAACGACAATTCACTACAACTACTGACCATTTGATTGAATGCTGTAATAGTCGTGTCTCTAATGTTCAACACATCCTTATCTCACGTTATCAGTCGTTCACTATTTTATTCATTTTGTTTATCTACCTCTTCATCCCTATTCTTACGACTCACTAACCCATCGTTGCATTCGTGAGAAAATATTGCTTTCAATTGTTTCTCAAATTCATTAAAAACTTTTTACTCGTAAAGAATTGATACATAAAAATACTTACGATTAACAACTGTTCAGAATTTGCGAATCCAAGCGATTCCCAAAGTTTGAGTACATTATCAGCTTCAGTGTATCTGCAATATGAAGTGACATTTGATTAACGTTTGATATTTTAAATGCTATATTCTATGGACAATAACAGTGAAGACTATCAGCATTTGATTGAAAAGAAAAATTATTGTCATATTTAAAGGTGAGAACGAAATTCTTGGCATATTTTGCGTTTAGATTAATATTTTGATTGAATTAAGTGTGAGTGGAAAATGCATGTGAAATATGTGTGATTTGAGTGTAAGAGATGGTGAGAGCCTAAGCAGTGGGGCATAAGGGGCGACCCGTGGGATCGCATACATTTCCATTCATATGTGTGGCACTGGTATTGTAATGGTATGAATGAAGGCGTCACTAAACCCTGTACTGCACCGATAAAAATGTCTATTCTTCACATGTTTTTTGCTGTTTTTGTCAAGTCTTGAAATCGCGATCTCTTAAAGAAAGCAAAATAATGACAATCGCTTTATTGCACAACAATAATGTTTGATATTTTTCACATCAAGTATATCATAGCATTCATTGCGCAAAGAAATTAAGTCTCTGTTTCTGTTGTTTCGTTGTTTTTATGTCTCGCCTTCTTTTCCCTCCACTAAACTTTTGCTCACATTTTCTCACTCAACAAAACAACCAATTCTTAAATGTTTAATTTATCATCTCTTTCTAGCACTCTCTCCCTCCCTCTCTCACTCTCTTTCCCTCAATTTCGTAAATAATATGATTTTTATGCAGTTTTTAAACAAAATTAAGTATGCATACAGTTTATGTAAATCGTGTAATACTTTTTGTGTAATATTTGAAAAACAAATGCAATTTGACGTGAAGTGAGTGTTTGATTGGAAGCAATGATTGAGACAATTAAGTACTCATTTCATAACATCCTGTTTGAAGAGTTAACTTCATATAACATATAAATCTGTGTCCGCACAGCATAGCCCTCACAGCACAGGATGAGCTCATCGGTTGGATTGAATCAAAAGGGATGTGAGAATACAAACTCAAATGTACTTCAATTTTAATTTAAGCATTCATTGGCCAATATAAACAAAATCAATAAAACTTAGTACACAATAGTTTTGGGTATTCAAAGAGAAATCGATTTTCTGGGCTTTTATTCAATTCATATTATTTTTTACACAAATTCCAAACTAAACCGTTAAACACAACATAAATCGACTAAAAATACATTAAAAATTTGCTTTTACTTTGTATGATAGCGTCTCTTTTGATACATTGTTTTATTAGGGTTTTATTCAGAATATTCTGGAATATTAATTAAAATGGATTGCAGTAAATAGAAATTACAATGAATTAAAAACATTTGATACTATTATTTGATTCGTTCATTAATATAAAGTTGTGTTCATTTCAAACTAAAAGAGCTCTAAAAAAGAAATCATTTAATGCTTTTGAATGTCTGCACATAATTAGTTAGAATAACAGACTGTTATATCAGTGATAAAAATACGATAGTTTAGGCTTTAAAATATTATTTTCGCTTTTAAAGCAGTAATTAATAGCCGTATTTATGTTGAAATGATTTTTAAAACACCACATTTTCAATTTGAATATGAATATAAATAATATTTTTATGCTCTTAATGAGTACATAAAGTGATTTTGTAAATGCTATTTGTTTTATAACAACATAATATTAAAACAAATATTTATATGTAATTAAATTCATAACAGATTCACATTAAAGTGGGAACTACAGCACAAGCCGTGTATTTAAAACATAAGTTATTTCACTAATAGATCTGATATATTGTTTTGATTTATTGATTTAATATGAGTTACTTGCTGTATATCTCATATCAGAATAACATTTCCAAATCAGTGCACAAATTCTGGTAAACTTGTATTTAGTTTGTTTGATAGCATAACAAATGACTGCACTGTTTGTGTATAAACTTCTCATATCTTTAATCTATTCGTTGGTTCAAACCTTTTGTGCAAATTGTGTGCCCTATCGAAGAATATGACAAATGTTGTCATCATTTCTAATTAAATGTTTTAAATTGTTAAACTTATCTAATGCATAAAAATTTAATTAGTTTTCAACTAAAAATGTTCATCTAAATTTGGAAACAAAACACTGAATTTAAATATTCTCGACCAATATGTTTGCATTTGTGTGGCGCTAAACGTTAAAAGCATTAACATTAAATAAAATATATTTCAAAATGAGTCGACAATATATTATAATAGCAAACATTTGACCATAAAATATAGGGGTAATAAAGTTAGTGATTCCTAATTTAATTTCACTGTATATACAGAATGGACTCAAAAGTATTATATTTGTGTTGAGCGCGCGCTTCACTGATAATTTGTGGATATATTTGACGTCTTTCTGTATTTTCAGCTATTATTCCAGTTTTGAATGAATGCCAGAATTGTATGCATTGAACAGATGGCTATTATAACACTTCCCAACCATTCAGTGCAATACTCGCACATAAAAAAGTCATTCAAAATTCAATTTCTGGTAACTTTAAAATCAAACGCTATATCTAATCTGAAACACAAATAAACACTTTTTTCATTAGTTTGTCGGCGAAAGTGATTATTTAATATCAAACGTAATGTGCGAACCGTATGCCTATCCAAAGCTTTCCTGTATTTGAAATGAAATACTTGATTCACTTTAAAGATTATGTTTGCGATCGCAGTTTTGTCTATATTTTGCATAACTATTTATTATAAATAATGTGTAAATTATAACATTTGCACATTTTGATAATCATTGAAATAAGAAATTAATACGAATAAGAAATAATTTATAACGTTTTTTTCGTTATGATTTAGTTTATTATATAAACATTTCATAAAAGTGCTTAAATTTGTGTCTTTTTTAACTTTTATCACAAATGATATGCAAATGAATGTAACGAAAGGACTGACAAAATGCAGTGTTATATGCAATGCATTATATTATTGCTAAAGAATTCAATTTCTTATCTCAAGAAAAACGTATCAAATTCTGGATCCGATGTAAAGATATGAAGAAAAGGAAGGAAAGTATGCATTAGTTTTTGATTTTATCAAAACTTCATTTTATGGATTTAGACTCAAAAATTCGTTCCCATCGTTCCCCACCTCTACTCTCATGTCTAGTGTTCATGTTTTTTGATAAATAGTTCCAGTTTTTGTCGATTCATTTCTCTCTCTCTCTCTCTCTCTCTCTCTCTCGCCTTCAGTACAGAGAGCACTGCAACGACTCATTCCTGTGTATCCCTAATGCCTGCGAACTATTATTTTTCTTGTGCTTTGGCATCAAATTTAAGTTGTATTTGTGATTGTGATGACAGTATTAAAAGAATATTTAGCCATAAATTCTAAATTCTGTATTTTGTTGAGAAATTCTTAAGACTTAAGTTGTGCTCTGTTTTGATGAAAGGCACACAACTGAAGACACAATTCATATGAATTGGAGTTAAGAATAATATAAAGTGAATGCAATGGCCTCCAGGGTTTGCCTACACATTACATGAAATATATTTACTTTTAGATTTTATTTATAACTATTGTATTCTCACAAATATAAGAATAGTCTGTACTGTGTTCACCCACTATCTGTACACTCAATACATTAATATTAGTCGGGATTAACGACAATCGACTTATTTCATGGACTTTCTTATGAAATGAAATTCTAACAAATTGTAAGAAATATAAGTTTAGAATTGATTTGTTAACAGAAATGCATTAAATTCAAGATTTATAACAGACTTGTATATATGAATTCGATTACTTTTTATTATTACTATATTTAAAACATTTTTTCCATACAATGGCTAAACAAAGGAAATAAATGAAAAATGAAAAAATAAATCGATATTTTCGACAATTTTTTCTATTACTATAATAAAACAAATTAGACTTTCCTTTAGGACTTCACATGAATTTCATATGAAAATGGAGTGAATTAAATGCAGAGTTAAAATAGAAAAATAATTCATCAAATGTGAGACTATTATTAAATCAGAGAACCGTTATTAAGGACTGAGTGGTCATACAGTGATGGGTCGATGCGATTATATATAAGTATAAATTGATAGCTGAGTCATGATTTGCAGAGAGCACCCAAATCTCATGAGTTTGGAAATTAATTTACTAAATGAATGTATAGTTTGACACTATTTTCGATTGTATTTTAGGTTTTTTTTCATTTGCCATTCAATTGTTTGTTATGAACTCATGGTTTGAACGAAACACTAAATAAAGTGACAAACATTTTGAGAGTACAGTAACATTGGCTTTGATTATAGGGGAAAATTAGAGAGTATTCAAAGTGTGACACAACTAATGGTGCTCTTAGAGTGAGGGGAAACACCCGAAATTCAGACCAACTTTAATGTAATGTTAAACAAAAATAAGTAAATTGTTATGCGATGAAAGGGATGTGTGATGGGGAACGGTAGGGAAGTGTAACTCGCATTTAATGGCGTATAGAATACCCTTTTCTTTTGAGAGACAAAAACGATGTCATAAATCGTGAAAATAACAAAAGAAATACAACTAAAACACTGCGAAAATGTTCTCTTATTTTATTACATAACATATGTCTCACGAGAAATGAAATACAAAATAGTCTGATTTGACTCCACTTTTATTGCATAATTCACTTCAAATATTACTTAACATTATTTTTATCACTTTGTAATTGTATATCAAATTAAGACTTAAAGGTTTTTGTTGGACTCAACACTTACTTCATAATAAAAAACTTCTCATAAATCATAAAAATAGTCATATATTTATTTAAAATTTAGTTTTATTTGTTATGAATTTATTATATAACATAAAAATAAACAAAACTAACTTATAAATTTGTAAAATAGTGATCACTTGTACTACTACATCATGGAAAATGTAAATAATAAATAAAAACTAAATTTCCCTTTCATTTGGTAGTATTTCCCAAATTTGTGTTGAAATTGAAATGAAATTAAGAGCGAAACAAAATTATATAAACTATAAGCTAAGAAAAAACTAAAAGCTTTTTATGAATGACTGAAAGTATGACAAACTATTACTGTATTTTGTTTAAGACTGAGAAATGTTACGTAAAATTGTCCTCTTTTTGGTTCACCAGATAATTGGCCCAAAAATAGTTTGTGCGAACGATTCGTACGAAATGTAATGCTTTCTGAGTTAAAGTTTTTGCGTAAATATTTGTTTGTTTGTATGAGTTATATATCATACGATATAATATGAGCTAATTTATGAACGAATGGCCAAAAGTTAGATATAATTCTGAGAATCATATCTCGAAATCTACGGCACAGACGATAACAATAACTCTGAGAGCGATATTAACTTTTAGCAAATGTCATAATAGTATAACATTTGGATCTCAAACTAATACTCCAACTAAAGAGCATTAAGTCGTCTAAATGTCAATACGTTTTCATGTAATTCATTAGAGAAGTGTTGTTTCGTTTACTTCTCCCAAAAAATACATTCAAACATGAAATTCGTGAAATAGTTGCCTATAATCTGTATTTGATTAGCAATTAGTCGATATTCAATGAGAACACCAAATATTTTTGAATTAACAGTGATTTGGATTGATTTATAAGTGAAAGTAATGTGAACTCATAATAATTTATTGATAAAACATTATCGCATGCCTTGTAATCAATCACTCGTTGCGTTCAAAAGAGTATTCATTTTAAACTCAATTTGCAAATATTTCACTCGCAATGTTTGCTAAACCAGAGCCGGAGTTTAATTTTAACATCACTTCATATAAGGACACAAAACATAATTAAAACTTTTGTCCGCTTTTGCTATATTGTCGTCAAAATCGTGTATTTAGTGTAGAGTTTATGAGTTTATTGTTGAGAACATAACTTATTAATGAAGAAGTTTCTCAATCTATTCATACATTTTAATCACTTTCATAGATGTTATGTGTTATACGAAAATTAGGGATAATTTTTTAGTTTCATACGAAAATGAGCGCTAAATTAGTTATTGATCTCTAGCTCCAAGTTTCATTAATATACAGTATTTGGGGAAAAAGATTAATTAAAAAGATTATATAAATTTGTAGTTTAGTATCGTTTCAAATACAGTAATAAGTTGGTGTCATATTAGGAATGGTGTGAATGAAAGTGATGTCCAATTATTGTGTCAAATGCATCGAAACTGTTGATCGAAACATCATTTTCTATATTCTTATAAAATGTTGCAAAAGAAACCGCTTTTGATTGATATCTAATAATTATAGTATATATACGGCTTAAACCTCGCGGACATCTATTACTACAGTTGGTGTCCAAGTGATCACAAAACCAAAACATTTGACACAAACGTCAATAATTTTGAAATGGAAAACAAAAATGTTTGAAAATTCATACAAATGTGTCTGAAATGAAACGAAATTGTATTTTATTACCGGAAACTTAAATGTCGTGCAATTGTGGCACAACTGCTATAAATGCGAGCACACAATGACATGGATTGTATCGCTCGACATGAGATCCATAACTTTTTTCGCTGAATGTATCGCACAATCGATACGAGTCTGAGGAGTATTTCTTGTGCCCAAACTCTGGCGTAAATATTCCAAGAGTTGAATGTCTTTAAAATGCAGACATAAGTGTCAAAGAAGGCAACACTCACTCCATTCACTTCATACACGTTATGGTAGGCCTATGGAGGCACTGAACGAATGAATGCAACCTAATCAATAAAATTCATCCCTAACTCCCGTTTCAAACATAACTAAAAAATAGTTTTCAGTTTAAGTTTCGGAGATAACACCAGCTTTTATTGTGTAATCTTTACGGCATTCAAACGCTGTGTATTGGTTACAATAGCTAAGACCCAAATCGCCCAGTCCTTCAATTTTAGTCAATAAAAAACTTTTACTTTTATTCAAAGGCTGCCAGAGATTACAAATCATAAACTCTCGCGTTTCAGCCAAAACTCAATACTAAACATAACGTTGAATTGCATTGCAATGACATAAGTTATGATTCAATTTGGGATATCATCTCAAAAAGTCTATATAAAGTCAACAAAACTGACCGATTGCTTGCCCTAACTATATTCGAGATGTTTTGCCATAAAATCACATTCAAATATCTTATATTCAATTGAATTTCCATTTTCTGCATCTTTAAGGCAATCAAATTTCTTCCGTTTTTCTCACTGAGAAAGCCATCAGTTTTTGAAATGTTTTAAATTTAGAAATTCTTTCAAAAGATGGCTATTTGTGAGACAATAAGAATAATAAACACTTTAAAGAGATTTATGGCCTCATGTTTTAGGATCTAATGTTTACAATTTAAACATTACACCCAATCATAATATATACTCAAATTATGCCCATTTTAGTGCCAATTGTCGACTTTTTAACCGTTTATTCATTCATACTTTCTTTCTTTCTTATTTTACATATGTTTTTAAGTATTTTACTTTTAACAAATTATGTGCAAAATATTTAAATAAATTTACAAACAAAGAATAAATTACTTAAATGTCAATTTTCTGTCAAATGTTATCCATAAAATTACTCTTAAGAAAACATAAAATGATTACTATTTCAGCAATAATTAGTTGACTCAATGAGAGTAAACACATGCAAACAAACAATTTATATATTGGTCTCTATTTTTCGTTTCTCTCTTTCTTTTTATTTCTTCCGATTTTTCAAACACTAAAACATTTGTGATTTTCTAAATGCAAATTCCTGTCGATCGCATAAATGAAAATTTAGTTTTTATTTATTTATTTAAACAAAACAATATTTGAATTATTCCAGTTTACACATGAATTGCAAATGAATTGAGAATCCTTTTAATAAAGTTATTCACAAAAAGAGTTCAAGGAATTCACTAAAACATAATTTATTTATCAATCCTGTATTCAAATGTCTAATTATTTTTCAAATTCTTTTAAAATCTTGAAATAAAAAATTGTTTCCATTGTTTTAATCAAAAGTGATTGCAATCAATTTAAGACTTTAACACTTTAAGAATTGAAATAATGATTTAAAAGTTAAATAAGCAACATCTCGGTTCACATTCATTAAACTTATCCCTTACTATCTTTTAATAAATTGTTTTGTCTTTCATTTAATTCCGGTCATAAATCTTAAGAAAATCTAACTCTGATTTAAAATTTGAAAATTTTATTTGAAAATAGATTAATGGATTAACAATTGTAAAATAGACTAAATAGGAAATCAATATTTATTTTGTTATTAAACAAAATTCTTACTTCAAAGTTAAATAAACTATTATAAAGTATTATAATTAGACAATTTATATCTATTTTGACTTATATAAGTATTTCTAATTCAGAATAATTACTGTATTAATTGGTTAATAGACCAAGAATCATAAAGGATATTAATGTTATTGTATTATAAATTGTATGATACAGTATAAACTATCAAAATGTAGACAATATATTCTAAACATTAATTCACATGAAATATTGACAAAAACTGGAGACTAATAACTCCATTTTTCATCCAACAAACTAAATGCTTATAAAACTATTTAATGAAAACTTATTTTAGAAAAATTGACACATTATTCATGAAAAATTTTGAGTGAAATTTTAATATTTTAAGACTTGGTGTGCCATTAGATTTAGTAATAAGTAAATCAGAATATTATAAATAATAATATATAGTTTGATGTGATCATAAATTTACGGTTTATTGCCTTTTCGTCAAATCTATTATATACTAACAAAAACTATTTTTATTGTTATCACATCAATGCAGTCATACATTCATACAATTATTGGCCTACTATTCCCTCATGTTTTATAAACGAAAGTTAATTAACTATTGTTTATAACTTATAATTTATTATCGATATAACTTTCATTTCAAAAGGGATACATTAAATAAATTGCAAATTATTTATTGATTTGCAAAAATAGTCTCTTTTTTGTCTAAAGAAACTCTCTTTACTTAAACATATTAAAAAAGTTTATGTAATTATTTTTTAGGATTTAATGCAATCCTCCGACGTCTGTATATTATAGTCATTAATAATTAAATGCAAATATCATTAATGCATAACAAACTTGTTTTGTGTTTATATCGCAAACTGTAATTGAAAGATAACAACAACTCATTAGAAATTTGCATAAACTTATTAATTTAGATATTACAGACAAAACAAGTCTTTCCCATCCCTTTCTCCCCCATTCAATCATATGAATACATGTCCTCCTAATTGAATAATTTGATTATTTGCTTTTTTCTCAATTAAACATTTATGATATTATATTAGACTTTAGTTTATGTAAAGTCACGTTTCCGTATAATTTAAGAAATATAAATATTTGCCATTCGGTTAGCCCTATGTTTTGCCAACAATTAATACCATACATTCCTTTCTATCATTTATTATTATAAATCGATATATTAAGTAAAACATATGGCCATACAGTTTAGCTTATATATTTTTCATAAGTATTTCAATTAATAATATCTGTCTCACAAAACTCGATCAAAGTTTTGATTTAGGAATTTAATTAAATTACTGTTAAAGCATATAATATTATTTTTTGTTATTTCAATATCAATTTTCATTATAAATAAAGATTTTGTATAAAATCAGAGCAAGATATTTTGTTTTATAACTTTATACATTTGAATTAAAGCTAATAGTATTATTTTCTTTTCTAAGTACTATATAAAATGGCACAAAAATTCAAATGACACAACCATTAATGAGTTTTATAGAATATTTACAGTATTAGTATGTGGTTTAATTTATTTTTATATTCATTTTATACTAGTATACTCTTTTATACAAATCATAACCTCAAATATTATATCTTAATGTAAGTTTCGTGATTTAAATTTTGTTTTCAAAGTCTAAATGTTTAACAAATACAGTATATTCGATAATTATGACCAAAACTCTAATGCACTGTAATTTCAAATGGCATATACTGTACTTGCATTAAATGAATTACATTCAAAAAATTAATGTCAAATTCATTAGAAGTTACTTTAAATATTTTTTGTATACGAAATTTCTAAATCTCGATTCATTTATCTTAGACTTTAATTAACTTTATTGACTTAATTTCGGAAAATTCTATATAAATTTATTTCATACAAAAATCAGACATTAAGTGATTTATCGATTCGTTTAAGCCTTTTTCTATTTGAAGTTAATTTTAATGATTTTTAAAGACAAGAATTACTGCAAAATCGATATTAAAAGTTAAAAGTGATTTGAAAAATGGTATGAAATTTATGGATTTAGTGGAGATGTGTTATAGTCTGGAAAGTGTTAACACTTTGAGACACAACATAAGAGTTGGTGATTCTGTACGAGAATACATGCAATGAGAGCACGAGTTCGGGGAACACAAGAGAACTGCACTTTTGAAGCGGCGATCCCTTAGGAGTAGCGCTGAAGTGAAATACTAGTAAAGCGAACACATATTCAAACGGCACTGACTTGTGAGCACTGAACCGCCGATTCAATGGAAATGTGGCTTTTGTTGAGGGGATAGATATCGCAGGGGATGAGAGGGATGACGGCAATGATGGCAACAATAGACTCGTTTCTACATATACTCCGCATATACTGCTATAGCAATGATGAGATTGATTTGTCTGCATATCAAATGAATCCAGTGATGGATTACTGATTAATCATTTCATTTCATTTGTATTCACATTCATGTTCTCTCCTTTTGCTCTAATTTCCATTAATTTAATACATTTTCGTTAATTCATTGAATTAAATATATTTCTTCGTTAATGTCTTAAACACATCTTAACTCTTGAACCAAATGTTTGCGTTTTGATTCAATTCGTAATAACTTTGAGAAGAAGTTAAGACCAAAATTGAATTAAATGTGATTTGATTTTCTGTAAGCAATCAATGCTAACCATTCGTTACTTAATAATTCCTGTGACCAAACCTTACGATCTAATTGTTTGCTTCAAATAACTTCAATCATATTCTCCAACAAAACACTAAATTCTAAATCAAATAATACACGAGTTTTTCCACTTTTTTGTCTTACATTTGTTTCTCTCTCTCTCCATAAAAGTGCAAAAGATTTGCCAGAAATGTGTCTTTCAAGCGATGAGTTATGAGAATAATATAAATATAATGCAATTTAATACTACATTTGCCATAACATTGCTTTCACTATAATGTATAAAATAGACAGCGATTGCAATCATATGAATTGGAATACTTGGATATAAATAATCTCAACATAACGTCGATTACGATCCAAATGACTATTTTTTGCATTTTTTGGTGTCATTTTTATTGTAATCATATAATTGATTGAAACACATACTAACAAACAGCAAATGTAATCAAATTTCTTTGTTTTCCTTAAAATATGAATAAATTTTTGAGTTGACAAAGAAATTGTTTTTACTTTTTATTGGTTGTCTCAAATCAAAGTTTTATTTATTTGTTGTTACTTTATATTCAATACAATGGGTTCAGAAAATGTGTTGAATATTGAATAGAATTTGTTATTCATATGAACTATCAATTCATAGATTGATTGTTCACTACATCTAAGACACACAGACATAGAGCACAACGTCTGCGCCCACAAACACATCCTTTGCCATCCTTTGCCTTACTTTTCATTTGTATTCATTTGATAAATAATCATCTCGTAAATGAAAGATCACACGAGTCATCATTATTGACATCTAATACCAGTTGTAGCCATTCCTCTGAGATATTATCGATTTTGGCGTTTATTATTCAAGTCTTTCAAAACTCGATTCATATATAAGATTATAATCGACTTATACTTTGCATGCATTCAATATTTATGGCATGTCTTCATGAAATTAACCTAATATACAGTATATTTGTATCTATTGTCATTCAATTTGAATCATTAATATTAATCATTCATTTGGCACTGACATTAACAGATTTGAATTGACCTAGTACAAACGCTGGACCGTTGGAAAGAGCTGATCCCCAACTCCAAAGTGGCCACAACTCAACTCGAATACCAGCCCTCCTGGCGCTTACGAACACCACTCAATGCTAACAGTAATTCAATTCATTTATTAAATTTCAATCATTTGGCAATTATTTATTTTACGAAAAAACAACAAGCAAATGTCAAGTTTATACATAAATCTCAGATGCTTTGGTTTTATTTTAAAAAAGTGTACGAAATGTTTGAGTGAAAAACTACCAAACGATTCAATTTAATAGAAATTCTTTTTCCACTTTTCACTCAAAATTTATTAAAATAATTCACTTTTTGTAGGAATATTTGTAGCAATCTTTTTAATGGATGTTTTATTTGAAATTCTGTTTTCAATGCAAAAAAGTAAGAAACCTTAGGAGTGATGTATTTTGCGGCCGAAAAAAGTAGAGCTAATACTATAGAAAGCTTTTACTAAATAAGAGACTTTCATTCAGATTTGCCATACATTTGGCGACTAATAGTTTGTGCATTCATTTTAGTGTTTTGCTTATCATTCATAACAAATTATAGGACGATTTATATCGGGGTTTAGTCTTTTGTTTAATACTTTGCTTATAGATAAAGTCCTCCCATTGTTTGAAATCATAGCTATTATAGTAGTAAAACTAAGATTGTTTTAATGATATAAATTAATATAATACTTTTTAAAATTACATTAACGGCATCAGTACAAAGTAGTGTGGAGTCAATTATAATAATGTTGTTTTGAACACATAGACAGTACTAATAAAACACGTTTAAAAAGAGATAACATAGAGTAAGCAAATGATCATTTTGAGTGAATACACGGCACAATATCTATAGTTTTCATCACATGTATTGTGCAATACTCGGGGCTCTAATGATATCAGAAACTAATTTAAAATAAATTCGATCTCATGTGTGGTTTTAGCAGATATTTTGGTGTACACTCCGATGGAAAGTAGACCTCAACTCCAGGGCATACTTGACATCAAAATCAATGATGAGAAATGTTTTAGTCTTTGCGTCAAATTCGCTTTCATCTGACAATTTCTTTTTGGGATTCAATTTAATAAATGTTTGGATTATTCGTGATATAAGTCAAGAATATTCTTAACCTTTGATAATAATGACAGGGAATTAGAAGCGAAACAAATAGAGATCATTAGGTAAATGATATCAATATCCATGGCTTGTCAACAAAACTAAAAGCAAAAACCGGTTTAAAATTTAAATAATTTGCACTTTAATTAAATTTGCAGCAATTTTGGAAATATATATTTAAATAAAGTATGTGTATGTGGAGCAAATTTAGTCAAAAGGAAAACTATTTGAAACATTTGTCTGAATATTGATTTGCTGTGCTTTCATGCCATACAGCGCCGGAAAAATCAATGGTTGTTCTCAACGAATTGGTGGAACTCCAAGAACCGACTAATTTGGTGACACGCGATGATTCACATGTGCCAATGCATCTGCAGCAACACCACTTCGGAGGAGCACTCCCATCGCCACAAACACTGCACCACCACATGGGAAGTCTGGGCAGAAAAATTAATAATAATGGATCCACTGGTGGACCACTCGGACGATCGCATCGATTGTCGACATTCCGACCATTACATGGACAACACGCTGACCTCATACGCGAGTGTATTGAGGAACGTATGACTGGACCCACATATGAGACTATCGATCCCCACCATTTAAGGTATGATCCCTTTAATTACATTACAACACATGTATGAAACTCCCACTGTCACACACCACTCCTTTCCTATCGATCCAAAAGCAATCAAAGAGTTTTGTTTTGTGCGATAATCACTAATTATTGCCAACAAAACTTATCTTATTTTTAATTAAATGTTATTTAATGTTATTTAATGTTTTCAGTCATTTCGGGTATTCAACCGATTATTGCACAGTTAGTGGCAGCGGCTGTAGTAGTGGTAGTAGTGTTGGTCGCGGTAATGCCGGTTGTATTGAGACAATACTACCCGACTCCCGGTGCTATGCAACGGCGGGCAGGGGTCACACGGGTCGGGCCGTTGATTACCAGCCGGTGAACCCTCACCACAACCCTATCTATTGCGCCAACACTAAGGAATTGGATAAAAGCGATGTCTTCGGAATTTTAAGCGCAATCTTTACAATCATTTCACTCATGAGTTACGTGATAGACATCGGAACAGATCTGACTGTTTGTTATTTCTTATACGGAATTAACGACAGTTTCTCTTTGGGGCTCACATTCGCCATAACAATCATACCATCCATTACTGTCAATATATTTAGTATCAAATGGTAATCATGTTTTTGTTTAAACTATTGTTACATTTCAATTTGATTCAATAAAATGTTTATATTATTATTAAAGTCGTTTTCCCATAACATTCTACACTTAATTGAAAGTTTATTTCTAAAATATATTTTTTATTGTATTTCTTACCCTTTAGGCTAATACACGATCACCGCAAAGAAAAACTGGAATCAATACGTCGGCCCCGAATAGGTGTCATGGGTTGGATGGTTAGGATTTTAGTGCATTTATTACTATTAGGACCAGTTCTCAGGTAATTAAATATTTATTTCACTAATTTATTACTATTAATAAACTCATTGCAGTGATAGACTCTAAATATGAATCATAATTGTAAAGCAATTTACAAATTAATAATTGAGAACATGAAATATAATTGATTTAATACTTAAAGTGTAGAGACCATTGAAATGACACAAAACACGTATAAAAAGAGGGTTAACAGTGAACAGTGTTTGTCTGCATTTGAGACAAATATATGATACGATATAATGAATAGTTTATAAGAAGTTTTTGTTATACAGAATAACATAATGGAGTGAGAAGTAGATTAAGTAAGAGTTGGTTTGCAATCACTTACAAAAAATGCAGATCAGAATCATTACTATATTTTTGGAGTGTTATTACTTTAATATACATTTCTTTGTGCACTTCTTATATCAATCAAAGGGCTGTCGAGTGCACACAACAGTTAAGTATTATATTGTTAGGACTGATTGAATCAACCCTACGATCGAAAATATTGATATCAGTTTTGGGCTATACTTTAGTGCAATCGATAAGAAAAAGAGAAATAACGGAGAAAAAAGTCCAAAACAGAGGAATTGAGTGCACTATTAAAGGCATACCATATTCCGTAATGTCATGTAATGTTGAGTGTATTGTATATACAGTACACTATTCAATGGAAAGGCATATAACAGACTAACTGCTCGATCGCCGGAAAATTCTCCACTCAACTCTTCTTTACTATATTTAACATCATTTTTATTACAATTTTATTACTAAAAACTTTTTTTGTTTTGCAAATATTTTTTCGTTCAAATCATTTGATTTTAAGGCTAAATACATTGCGGTTATAAACAATCGAGTGGTTGTTATTATAATAATTTAATGTTTGTTTTATGAAAGCATTTATTCATATATTGTGAGTCGAGTTATATTTATAGAACTCTTTATTCAAATTCATTCAAACGAAATGTAAACCGAAAATAATTTTTCGCTGACTTTATAAAAGTTAGAGATTTTCTACACTAATCAGGAATTGTGAGGGAATGTGGTCTGCATTGCAAAGAGGGATTGGATTGGGTTTACGAGAGAAGTTGTCTATGAATTTGTATGTGTAGTGAAGGAGTGAAGGGATAGTTTGTCAGCGCATTCCTCTTTCTTTTATCAATTATATGAATTGACAGCAAAATAGAGAGAGAGAGAGAGAGAGAGAGAGAGAGAGAGAGAGAAAGAGTGCAATAAATTGTTAATAGAATTTGTTCGTCATTTTCTGCACCAATATTTGGATTTTGTATTACAAACAAAAACCAAACCAATAGAACAACTGAATCAAAATGAGTCCTAAATCTGTAATTTAAGTTCATTTCTGTAACTCAACTCATATTCAACACAAAAATGCCTCAAAACTGTTGGCTGTGTTGCCATTAAATAAGGCTTTTGAGTGCACATTGAAATGCTTGAGTCATTCTCACAATCATTGCTATTCTCCTCACAATCCCTTTCCTAACAATTCTCTAATTCGAGAAATTGATTCCGAAATGTAAACCATGAATGCCATCAATTGCACCGACACTTCACGGGACATACATGCGCCCTGCAATTAAGACATTTCCAACTTCATTTCATTTCGAGAATCTGTTAACAAACATAAATATAAACAAACATTACAATTGACTTTCGTTTCAATTAACTTCTTTGCTATTTGTATATTTTGTTTGTGAATACCATTTGAATATTTATTCAATAAATCAATGTTAGAGTGAATGGCATTTGTCTTTAACTGGATAACATTCACCCCAGGTTAGGTTTTATTTATTATGATTTTAATAAAACCACAATTACTTGGATTGACACGAAGTTATAGCGGATTAGACACTCAGTATTTAATGAAAAGTATTTCATTATAAAAATAAATAATATTCAGAATACATATTAAATATTAATTTTATTCATTAAAAATAATACCGTATTTATTGAATTTGTGTAACCCTTTCGGTTACTTCGATCAAATAAATTAAAAGTATTTCAAACATAAGTTTGCATACCTTTAGGATAATTTCTTTATGCAAATCATTTAATTTGAATAAAAGGAAACATAAGATTCAAAAAGAAAAGCATTTGTTTTTGAGCATAATTTGCAAACTTAATTAAAAGCAATTCTTTTGTCATTCAATTCTATTCGCATTTTTATCCAATTCCTACATTTGACCGAAATTTCATTTATTTGTCAACATTTCCCCAAACAGTTTAGCATTTAATGAATAATAATACAAAATTTAATACAAAAAAATAATGATTGACTCGTTGATCGTCGCAAACTGAAATGCAATTTTAAATGTTTTTGTTTGTTTTGTCTGAAGATCTCTCAAATCTGTTATATTCTATACTGTAATGCAATTATTTATATTTAAAATGATTTGCAAAATGGATGGAACTGTTGGCTCAGTCCTATCAACTGTTTCTTCTATCAAATGGTCATTGGATTGAATGCCTGTTTCGAGAGTTACAACAGACTCCCGGCTGTTGTCAATGTCTGCAGACATTACCGAAAAATTTCTTTTCAAAAACTCGAGAAACAAATACCATTTTATCCAAATTTGTGGAAATTTTCGGGTCGAAAGTTAGTGAAAATGTTGTTTATTTGCAGCTCTAGTGGTGAACTATTCCTCGGGGAAATCAAACAGTTCCTTAACATTGCCATAGATTGCAATACATGGCCATTATAGGCATCAATGCTCACAATTGACTGCTTTATTCCTATTATTTCTTTTGCACTTTTCTCACCAATTCTTGTGTTAATCCTATTTCGGTCTATAGTCAGCCCAATAAACAGAATGCCATTCCCTCTACTATTCCTTTGCCACTAGTGTTTAAATTCATTGCAACTTATAATAAATCTCTTCATCTTATACTTAGAGAGAAAAAGTTTTCAGACTTTGAAATCGTTTTTAAGGTTTTGATGGCATGGGTTTCCAAAATTTAGAATTCCATTGAATGGCCCCCAAAATGGCTTTAGATTTGAGATACAAGTGCTCTAATGGCTATGATTTATGTAATTCACAATCTGATATTATTTTCTAGAGGTCCTTTACTTTTCAAATTGCTTTTTTAAAATTAATTGTCAACTCAACTCTAATTTTAAAAACCTTTCGATAATTTTCTAAACTTTCACTTCTCTATAGCTTTTTAACATTAGTTTAGATAATACTCTCACAAATGAAACGATAAAACAATCTGAAAAATATCGCTTCGAAAACAAAATTATCAAAAACTGTGAGAAATTAGATTATTTGACAAAATTGGTCTAAAACTGGACCATTTTTGTCGATTTCGTAGGTTTTAATCGATAACTTCTCTCAAATCTTTAGTAAATATATAAGAATTGTTATAATATTTGTGATAATAAATTAGTGTTTATATAGAAAGTCATGAGATGGACATCGAATGGCTTTATTTGTGTAATAAATCTTAAATATTGATCCGAAAGGAAAATAAAAATGTAATAAAATTGAGACAAATAAAGCAAAATAAAGTGCGAATTCAAGCAATTTGTTAGCATTTGGATGATATAAATCTATAAATTGTAATCAATTCATTGAATGCCAATTGTTTTTCTCATGGAACAGATATCTGGAGCTTCTGTGGTATGGATTAGAGAGTAGATCAGAGAACAAACGCAATGAGAAGCACGAGCAGAGAGAGTGGCAAATGAATGCACTGCCGGTTCTGTCCACTCTTCAGAGAACTAATCACACGGAAAGCCAAACTCATGTATGTTTTCACAAAAAGCATATCCTTTTTCGTTACATAAATATCATTTAACCAATGGATCTAATTTTAGGTGACAAATGAGCCGCAAATTGATTACTATCTGTTGGCCATTCATGAGGACAGGGATACAGCTCTGCTATCTCTACTCAAAAGCTTCATTCAATGCGCGCCTCAAATGGTTCTTCAAATATATTTATTGGCAAAATCTAAACCGGATTTCAATATATCTAAAGGTATATCACATTTAGATTTTTAATCCCCAAAAGAAAACTATTAAAATGAAAGCTTCAAAACATTTGACAACAACTATAAATGGTTGAAACATTTTGGCAATATTTTTTGTATCTTTAAATATTTAAAATATAACCGGAATATTCTGATGTGTTATATGAGATATGTTGTGTGAAATTCTTTATTCGCTTAAACTGTAAACTAAGTCTCGATTTTTTCTCATAATCTTATTATAAATTGATATCATTTTTCAAAACTGCTCTCTTCTGCCAGATTTAGTGCCTTATAAAAAGAGTTCATTTCTAAACTCTAGCCCTTCTTTATCTCTATCTCTATCTCTTTCGTATTGAGCATACTTTTGATGCAATTTTTTTGAGCGATACTTTAATTTCAAAACTATTAATAATAAATGAAGATTTTTTGCACAATTTTTGAGTGAATAGACGTATAAATTGTTCGTCTGTTTAATGAGCCATAAATTCAAATCAGAAAATATGATTACTTGCAAAGAGAAACACTTTTGGCTCCATATATTTCATCTGATTTTCTTTTATTAGTGAAGTGTATGTTCGCTAATAGCGTTAATAACAGTCAAACCCCTCAACCCCTCACTCTATTATATAAGTCTAGCAAATATAAGATTGTATTCAAAATGACTTTTTTTGTTCAAGAATTGAAAGAATAAGTTATTTATTATATTATTTTTTGTTTATTGCAAATAAAATGAAAATATGCTTTTTTAATAAATTGCAGAATACGTCCAAATGGCAGCTATAATATCATCTCTATTTGAGTTGAGTTGGTCTATGGCTTCGTATAACAGAGCACTGAGGAGATCAACTCCAAGCAAACTGAATGTCTCGCGAATGGCAACCATAACACACTTCTTATGGCGGTTCTGCACAATCGGATCCAGGGTTTTAGCGATCGCTCTCTTTATAAGCGAATATAGCTATTGGGTGTTTCCCGTGGCTATTGGCCACTGGGGTATTATGACCATCTGGATCATGCACCAACAAACCAGATTCTGTGACAGTGAGAGGGGTGATGCCCGACCTTGTCACGAATACCTGTTCAATATGATAGTGGGCGCCATTTACCTCATCTGTTTTCTCAACGTTAAGGACGAGCCCACCCGCTATAAGTATCTCTCCTTTTACACGATAGTATTGAGTGAAAACATCTCATTCATCATATTATGGTATATACGGAGTGATGCCCTCAAGTGGTATCACACGCCAGCCTTGGCTACCGTTTTGGGAGCATTTGGTTTAGGAATGCTTTTTATGTTCATTTACTACTGGTTTCTGCACCCAAACGGTAGACCCCTTTGGGTCAATCGTGCGGCGCGTTGTTGTTAAGCGCGGATTATCCGATTAACTCCTGACGCCAACAATGCATACAAACTAATGCTCAATATTTACATAATATACACAATACCGGTACAACATATTGTCTTATATTATATATAACTTCGAGTTCAAGACTGACTGACAAAACAAAAGCAAAACTCATTTTGATGTTAGTCTTGGAAACTAATGAATAAAGTTTGAGAAGATATGTAAACAAAATACTCGCATCACTCACTCATAACGCTATTCACCATTATTTGTCTTTTTAAGGACTAATTTCTTACATCAACTCAAAAAACATAATACAAAGCATTTCTAGTCATATAAGCATTTAGTTGTCTAATATATTCTCATTTTAAATATATTTCATTTAATAAAATTGTATAAAATTAGGTTTTACTCATTTTTATATATAAATTAATTCACATATGATTAATATAATTATCAATTAACTTTTGTCTGATTTTTGAAAAAAAAACTTTTTTAAATGAAAGATTAAAATTTTGTAAACAGTTCCTGACTTTGTATGTATATAATAGCAGTGTTGGAAAGCAATGTAAATGAAATGATAAGAAGCAATAAATTATTACTAAAAAGTGATTCATGTCTTACCCGGTCCTGTCCGGGTCGAGAGTGGACAGGTATGCTGAGGGCATGTTGTCGAAGAAGGAGGTCTTGTGTGGTTGCAGTAAATTATTATTGTTGTTATTCTCATGACTATTGGGCTCCAAATCATTGATACGATTGCATTGGGATTGCGTTAGACTAGAGATGTTTGGTTGAGAAGCACTTGGAATATGAGTGCATTCTTGTGGTAATTGCATTAAATTGACGCCATTATCACTATTATGGGTATCACTGGTGGTGTCATAGAGTGCAGTGTCGTGTTGAAAGAGGCCGTCCAGAAACTCATCAAAGCTGACCCTCCCGTCCTGATCTGAATCCAATTTGTCAAACAACTGCTCTATTATCTCACGATTAATGTCAACCATTCCTATGTGTTCGCAAACCCTATACAAGTCGTCGATATTTAGATACCCATTACTCCCGACCCCCAGACGCTCCCAAATACTCCTTAAATACTGTTCGGTATTCATGTCGTGGATACTATTTTGAAGACTATTATTGTTGGACTCATTATTGTTGTCGACATACGAGTGGACGCTCTTCACGTCGTTTCCATCGTTGGTCTCAACGCGCGATCGATGCTCTTCTTCGCCACTGTTTTCGGTTTGAGTCAAAAGAGATACAAATATTTCCTTAAAGTCGTCGAAATTAATCTAAAAAAGTAAAGAAATTATAGTAAAAACACGAATTAATTAAAGCGTAAAAAATGAGGTAATATTTTTAGATTTGTGTGAAAAGTGATAATTGAATGACTAATTAATTTCTAAAATAAGACTATATTCGACCTAATATTCCCAAATAATAACAAGATTTTTCAAATTACTTTTAAATTATAGTGAAATTAATTAAATCGTGAAATAAACCAATGATTACATGCACTCACTTTCCATTTGAATTTCTGTCGTTTAAAACCATTTATTATATAATTATATATTAAATTAATATTCACTACTCTATAGTACAGTATTCTTATACTTATTAGACTTAATGGCAAAAGAAAATATGAAATAATAATAAATGAGATGAAAGTCTTCCGAAAAGAAGGAAGAAATTGATTGAAACTATAAATGAAAGCTTTGAGTGCTTTAAAGAATAAATAGAAATAAATAAAGTTTTTAATTCAATTGAATGACTATTTGTCACAACATATGGACTAATACTGTAAAAACTTGTTGGAAGTGTTCGTGTTGGTGACTTACTTTGGCGATGATATCATTGCCAATTAAGTTGGTGATGATATAATTAGTCTGTGTGTCATCCAACTGCAATCGCATACATAGGTTGAAGAGCTCGTCCTCACCCAAGAGTCCGGTGCCGTAGAGATCGCACGAATTGAACACTTGGTATAACTGTGCGACATATGTGTCGTCTCTATCGATATCCGCATTCATTGCTATAATGTTTTACATATTAAATGACAAAATGAGTGAATAGTGAATGGTTTGTATGGATTGTATGGATTGAGTGGAGTGTTGAGCACATGAATCAACTGAACCAACATTGATGGCTAGTTGTGTAATAGTGTAATACTGTTGATAATATGATAATATGGTTGATAATAAAGGACTGCGACCTACTTTGGCTTCAATTTCACCGATAGCTCACATAATATAACAATAATAATGTTATATTCATTCGTTATATTCATTAGTTGAATGAATTTCAGTTTCAAAGTCATACGATTCAGGTTAGCGTTAGATTAAGAAGTGTCTAATATATAGAACTGTAGGAACTGTAGGGAACTGTAGGCAAAGTGTGTATTGAATGCAATGCATCGCTAGTTCGGGTCAGTTAGCGCTCATACCTATCATAAGCTGACAACAGTTTCAGGTTATTGGCCCATAACTGCTACCATTGCTAACTGCTTCCAACAAATCACATTTGAAGCTTACTTTAACACATTTGACCCAAAATACAAAATATTCTTCAAATAAAAGTTTTTATAATAATTGTTTCATGAGTATATGACTTGACACTAGAGTTGGAGTACACTGTAGTCTAGTTGTAGCACAGAGTAGGATAAGTCTACAGCACTCCACATATTAGGCTAAATGTTCATACGTTTTATGCCATTCACATGAAATCCACACAATAATAATCATTCATATGATTAGCATAAAGGAAGTACAATCATATTCACCATTCATTGGTGTCGAGAAAAAACAAAAACTTCTTCACTTCACACTCAGAGCCTTAATGTTTGTCCTTTAATATTAAAAACATTATACATTATAGACACAATTAAATGCCAACATTTTGTAACATCACATTAACATTATAAGCTTTCAAACAAGATTCTGATAGTATTTTAAATTTGCACTTTATTTGCATTTATTTAATTATAATTACAATAAAACACAACTGAATGCATAAAAGCACAAAAGAGTTGCTGTTTTATAATAATTTCATATTTCGATGACAACCTTTAGGCCGTTCACTACTATGCGGACGAATAGGACGAGAATTAATTGTGAAAACTGTGAAACAGGTGTACGATTGCATCGATTCGTATAATACTTGTACGAAACAGTGTTGAAAGCAAATATCCAAATATTGTATAAATGAATAGTTGGAAAACAACACTATTATCGCCCGAATGAACAATAGATTACATGAAAAGAGTATATTTATTATTAGGTTTATGTGAGCCCTCTATCACTATATTCTGTCCGTACATACAGTGATGTGATCGGTGTTTGTCGATGTGTTGGGTGTGATCTCTCTATGTCTATCTATTATGAACTCACTATTACCTGAATAAATGTATTTTATTCAATATTTTAGTAGTCGTGTGTTGTAAATGTTTCTATAGTAACAACATTTTAGATAAATTAAGCTTTTGGTCAATTCATATGCAATTCGCTGTAAGACATGAAAGACATGATTCACTTTTCAACATGTTTTCCACGGCCTTCGCAACTCCTTTCACACCAATTAAAACCTTTGTCTCTGCCATCACTTCAACTCTTCTTCTGGTTCAAGGATAACATCACTCATATGAACCAAATTCTAGTTTCTTTTCTGAACATATCACACCAAACGATCATTTTTTGCTATTATATGCTATCATTATATTCCTGTTTTCCATTCCCAACTTCGCTTCAACTTAATTATTGATTTTTATAAGTTATATGTTATTTCCATTTAATGACAATTCGTGTATAAATTTTCAATGCTTAGAGAAAGTAAGAATTTATTCTTAATAATATGTGCTTTCATTGTATCAAACTATGAAATTCAATCCGATAATTATAAAGAAAACGAAATCTATTGAGTGAGACAAATGTCAGTTCATATTATTGTGTGTTTGTGTATTAAATTAAATTTTAAGCTACACTCACAACAATATGATATTAAATCGATTAGACTTTTATGTTTTTCGTACACTTAGATATGACATGAAATGTAAATACAAATATTTTTAAATTCTATTAATATTCAAATATATTTAAACCTATTAAAGAAAATGTCAAAATTTGAAATTTTAAATATTCTTAAAATAAATCTTATTTTTCTTAAATTTAAAGCTTAGATAAAATATTTCTATAGTATAAAACATGTTAAATTATTTATAGCGCAAAATTAATGAAGTTATAATTATTTTTATGTATCAATAAGTTTTAATAACCTATAATTAATTTAAAACAAAATTGAAAAAGGAAACTAGAGCTCATGAGATATTTACTTTTAAAATGTTGTAATTTCTAATTTAAAAAGAGTAAATATTAGACTTATTGCTTAATATTTTTAAAACCTTCAGAAAAAACATGTAATTTTACAACGGTATATTTATATTTTGGAAATAAGTAGGATATAAACATTTTTCCATTATTTAAGTTAAATGTCTTGCAATTTAAAGGAAAGGAAAATTGGATATGAATTGTAAACTGAGGTTATTTACTATTTCTTACCTGAAAATAAAACCGTACCAATGTTATGCAATTCATATAGATAATGGAAAATTTGCGAAATTATATGAACATGGCATTGATATAATTATACGTTTGTCCCAAAATAAATTCAAAATAGCTTTTGAAAAATAGAGAAACACCTATTGAATACAAAAAGTTTAAAAATAATGCCTTACCTATGACCGGAGCATACTGTAGATGTATTCAACAGGAGATGAATATTTAAATATTGTGTTTAAACAATTAAAAACAATATATTCAAAACACTTGAATATGAGTTGACCCGAAGTTGAATATTAGGAAAAGGGTAATTAAGTGGCATACATGCATACACTGCATATACAGTACAGTATGTGTGCACTCACTCATCCACAACTTCTTCACAAAAACATATTTTAAATGTAAATCTTTTTAAGGGTTAGTCTTTTTTGCATACACTTTTTATATATTAATACCTTTTGTTTTTCTAATTTTGTCCTCACTTTAAATAATATACTAAAAAGTTAATTGCAACCAACAGTCAAAACAAACTTGTTTTTGAGTTTAATGGAGTTTAATGTTTATACCACTTGTAATGATTATGATTTTTTTATATCTTTCATGACATTTGTAATGATTTTGAATTTTATATATTTTTTGGTTACCTTAAATATCTAATATTAGATTTAATTTTAATATACCGTATGATTTATATTGTAGTAAATATTATTCACACGAAAACAATTATTTTGTCTGTTGCTATAATGAATTGCTTGTATTATTGAAATGCATATTAAGCACTCATTAAATCAGCTACTACCTATACTATACAGTACTATACTATACTATACTTTCTTTGCTGTAAACCCATTTAACACACGTTTGAATTGCATTTAATGATTGAGTGAAAGAGATATTATTCCATGTTTTTCAATGATAATTCAATGTCAAAAAACATGGCAAAGTTTTTTAGACTCAATTGTTTAGTAATTTAAATGTATACTATTTTGTGATGTATTTTGAAGGGCAACTGGTTTTCAAGGATAGGCATAGGAATGAATGGCACACAGAATCGCTAGACTTAACGTCAAGAATTTAGACGATATTCGGTATAAAATGTTTTCGCAGAAAATATCTTACATTTATTGTAGAGTTAATTAGAGGTTGTTTTGAAGCCAAATATATCATATCGTTGGCGATGCAATCAATTACTCGAATCGACTCCAGAAATGATAAATTGTTGTCTAAAATCCCTCTGAGTTTTGACTTCACTGAGAGAATCGATTCAATAATACTCTATAGACTTAAGCTCTTCTTTATTGATATAAAATATAGAAAAATATTGAATCAATTGATAATAAATCCTAAGATCGAGATTAGAAGCCCAACTCAACAACTAAATTCTTGTTTCAAATCAAATCAAAAGTTTCGTTTTTACAATATTTATTTACAATATATTTTTAAATATATAAATAGCTTTCATAAACATACGGAAATTACAAATAAAAATTTGCATAAGATATTTATTTTCTCTAACAATTAAATAATTAAAAACATATGCATTCAACAAACATAATAATCAAATAATCAAAAGTTAGATCATTTGATAAATTTATATAAAATTATTAACTCAATATTTCATTATCCAGAGATCATCATTTGATAAATTCAATTGTTTACCAATCGATAATTTGTAAAGATTTTGCGTGTAAAATGTCATCTCTTGGGTCACGAGTCTAACCATTGGATGAAAAGTAAATATAATTAATAATTAGCAGAGAGAGAGAGAGAGAGAGAGAGAGAGAGAGAGAGCTAACCCGTGTTGAGGTCCGCCGTCTTTTTGTATTTGAAGTCTTTCCAAATGAGTTCTGAGAACCTCTTTGACAGTGTTATGGATTTGTTGGAATAGTTGGAGCAAATCGTTAGCTGGAAGTGAGTCTTGAATATTGTCGTGCAATCGCATCAAATGCTGAGATATAGCCTGAAATGGTGGTGAAGGGACGGGTGCTTTGGCCACCCATTTGGAGAGATGCGATTCAGCGATCTCTCGGACAACTGCGATAACTTTTTCTGGAATTTTGATGATATGCTCGGAATATAATCGTATGATTTCATCGAAATGTTTACACATTGATTGGTGTTTAGGCGGTAAAAGTGTTTCAAAATGTGATTTAGCAATAGGTATACAAACAATAACTAATTGTAAACAACGCGACGATATAATAAGTTTGCGGGCAGTTATAGTCTTAAGGCCGGCCACTTGTAGAGCCCCCGCGCCTAACACTAATTGAGCGGTTCTTGAATTGAAGAGCTTTAAGATATCCAACAATCGGGTCAACAGATCGGGACTCAAAGACTTGATTTGTTGGGCGCACTCGCAGTACTCGATAAGTGTTTTAATCAAAACGATTACAACATTGACGACAACAAACTTCTGGTTCTTGACTAAAACAAATGACTTTAACTTTTGGTTATTCTCTTCATTGGCTCTCGAGTTTCGTTTGGTTTCATCGAATTCGTATCGTCGGTCTATGAGTTGATTGACTAGATCTTGAAACTCATGGCTCACCGAATCAACGGATTTCCACTGTTCGATGTCCAGCGACGAGTTGATCCGCTTTTTCCTTTCGTCGTGGAATTTGGTCGCAAACTTATTGGCCTGAGTTTGCAGCACAAGCTTCAGGTTAGGACTCCTTCGGCCGCATATCTGTTGACAACTATCACTAAAATCTTCGATTGATTTGTTGAGCCGAACGAACTCATTAGGGGTGAGCCGATCGAGTCCGCCCTCTTTTGCTCGCGACTCGACTACATGAGCGCATCGGTTGTGCGCGAAATCACAGATACCACACAATGACTCCTTTAAATTAGTACTCAATTCGATGGAATCGCTCTCTAATAAGATTTTTATAGCGTCTACAGACGTCTCGCCAACAGTTGCCTCCAATTCTCTGCTCTTCTCTTCACTATAAGAGCGTTCGGTTATGGCATTCAATCCATTAGACATCACATTATAGACTGAATTAATCCGTTTCAGACATTTGAGGAGATTATCAAACACTTTATTCAATAGTGTAATCCATTTGGAAAACTCCAAAACCCTTAACTGGTCGAAGAGACTGCCATCAAATCGTTGTCCAACTTCTATGTTGTCTTCAGAAGAAAGCGCTTCAATGACTGTCTGTTTGACACCAGCTTTGATGGCAGTGTTGGCCTCTTCTCGGAAAGCATCCACGAAATTAAATCGTTGCAAACGAACCATTCCGTAGATTATAGATAAAAGTTTTTCCTCATCCATGAGATGGATGTCATCTTCACTATCAAACGGTCGGTTCCATTCAGCCGTCAGATATTTAATAAACTCTTCGTTCATCATCTGATCGATCACTTTCTCAATTTCCATGAGTTGTAGTTTAAGATGTCTTTGGGTTTAATCAATAAAATAATTATTTATATATTAAAATTTTTTTTGAATGTATGGACAGACCTGAAACTATGTACTCCACAGAGTTCTTGTGCCACCACTTCCTGTGACGTAGAGATGAGATCAAGAGCTCCGGCAAAGTCTAGAGTCGACAACAAGAGTTGGATCGTTGGTTGCGTTTGATGAACGGTTGCCATTAGATGGATCTTATTATACACATCTTTGGTATTGTTCCTGATTTTTGTTAACTTTATATTCTTAAGACTCGGTTCTATTAAGCAGTTCTCCAATCGATGACACTTTTTGCGCAAAAGAGTCACTTCTTTGATTGTCCTCTTCAACTGTTCCATCACTGTATCCATTGTTGACATCACTTGGAAAAAGTTCTTCGATTTCAATGATATCTGTTTCGCCAGATTCTCCTCAACTATATCTAAATACTCGGAGAAATTCCTCTGAAGCTCTTTCATGGCTTCCTTTGCGATGGGATTCCATTTGGTGGGAGACGTCGGACAACTGGTCAGCACTTCTTTGTTCGTACAGAAAGACAAAACCGTCTTAAATGTGTCGATATTTTCTAAATTAAATTCTGTGTTAAAAAATATTTTGGGAACAAAAGTGTCGGCACTTCTGGTCTGCGACTGTGTCTGCAGTGACAACGACTCGCTTCGGCTCCGGAGTCGTTGTCTTCGGTTCCGTTTCAGCACTCGTTTGATGTATTGATCGAAATGCGAATGAGATATCTTTGGATGGAATGGACTCTGGAGTACAGTCGGTGTGTCCACGAAGTGATTGCCCCACTCTTTGGTGAATATCGTCTCGTAATAACTGCGAGATTTTGACGGATCGTTCAGAACTGATGCCAAGTTCTGCGACGAGGAGTAGACACTCCATGTCTGCAGACTATCACTGATTACGTTGGGCTTCGGCTCCAACCGATTGTCCAATAAATAGGCATTTGATTCAAACAACTCGTTACTCGACGGCAGAGGAAATGGACTTCTCTTGGAGATGGACTTCGCCTGTCGTTGGCGTCGGCTCTCAGTATCCGTTGCTATGATTTGTTTGCCGTTTTCCTTCACTTCATGGATCAGTTTATGAGACAATTGTCTGGATTTGGTCTGATTTGGGAATATATGACACTTGACAATATGGGACTCGTAGTCACGATCGGACACACCTTCGACGGGCAGTGAAGAGCAGATGCCATTTGGTCCATATCTGCACACATAAGAGCCGCCCTCACGAGTGGAGTGGACATCGCGTAAGTGTCCACTGAATTCATTGGGACTCTCGAAGACGTGATCACTGGTCACACATATCGCACACCTCTTCCAACACCTGTTGGCGTCATTCATGACACCATTGCTGGTGTTGGAAGTCATGTCCTGATGAATGGTGTCTTAAATGAACCACAGATTGAGTGCACTATAGATGTGAAGAGAGTTTGGTTTCTCCGGAGAGACGAGTGGTTGACAAGCAGTCATAACAACAATACATTCACTCATTCACTGATTCAATGCTGACTCGACACCAGTCTCTCATGTGTTGTCAACAAACCCTCACTCACTATAAGTCACTCATAGACCACACACTCATACACTGCCTCTACTCTACTCTTACAGTGTATTCACTAATCATTTCCAAATTCATTCACAAAATTGTGTTTCAATATTAATTCAATCAATTGCTTTCATTTGATACATGAGTGACATTATATCATTGAACTCATTGAATGTATATTGCTTTCAAAATAATGTTTATTTACACTTTTGTTGTAGAAATACAAAACTTAAAACCAATTGAATGGGAAATATAACTGCTTGGATATAAAGTTTATGTTCTTTTGGATAAAATCATGTAAATCTAAAAATAGTGTAAAGAAATAGTTAAATACAAAAATTAATGAAATAAAACATTGATCTTAATGTGGTTTATTATATAATATGAGTTACTGTTATGTATTGAATAATAAATATAAAGTGCAGTCATTTATCGATACATTTAAATCGCTATTAAATATTCATTTCTCTGTTTTAATCCTAATTCCCATCGCTTTTCGGATTGAATTGATTTCTGAAACTTCTTTAGGCGCCACATGAGTTCCTATAATATCAGTTAATTTAGATGACAACTGATTCGCCAGTTTCTCCTCCTCTGCCGACGGCTTAATGGGTAGAGTAGAAGAGGACAGGCGTTGATATTGTAGTGATTCTAACTGTCCGATCAGAGACCCAGTTTCGTTGAGTTGAGTCTGAATCCCATTAGTATTCGTCTCAGTATTTATTGCCTCAGTGTTAGACTTCTGAACAGATGTCTCGTTTTCAGCAGTCTTTTGCTTCTCACGTATTTTTATGGCAATCTTCTGGTGCTGTCCGTGGGTTAGGATATCGAGCAAAGAGTCCACTAAATTGAGGACATAGTCAGTCTCGTGAGCGAACTGTGTTATACTCTCAGCGTATTGGAGACCCAACTCGTCGTCACCATAAGTAGACAGCAGTAGAGCGCTGTCCTCTTCATTGAGGTTTGCCTTCGAAGTGTCCAAATACGGCAAATACGAACAAAACGGACTTTCGTTCACTGATTCAATGGGTTTAATGCGGTTCACTTCAGCTTCTTTGAACGGCGGCATAGCAGCGGTTCCCTCAACCAGTTTACCCACCAGTGCCTCCAAATTAATGTTGTGTTCATAGCTATGGTTCCCAACAATAGATAGAGTANGCTTCTTTGAACGGCGGCATAGCAGCGGTTCCCTCAACCAGTTTACCCACCAGTGCCTCCAAATTAATGTTGTGTTCATAGCTATGGTTCCCAACAATAGATAGAGTAGTGCTTCCGTCTGATCGCTGTCTTAAAAAGGATAAGTTGGCGCCATTTGGTCGCTCAAGAGTGAGTCTGTCGGCAGCCATTTGTGCCGCCTTTTTGGCCTCTTCGAGGATCTGTTCGGGTGTGAGCCCGTCCTCATCCATGGCCTCCGCCTCTTGTAGTTCCTGTCGCTCGTCAACCAACGGCAGAGTCTCTCCGACAGTCATTGGCGTCAAACTTACTAAATCTGATCCTTTACTGTGACGGACCTCGGATTCGGCCAAAGAGGTGGAAGCGTTGTGGTCCTCGAAATGGAAGCCCAACTCATAACTGCTGAGTCCGGGATAACTCCTCATGACGTCTATGAGAGCCTCCTTATTGAGGAGTTTGTTTCTGGTGTAGTGCCACAGCTTAGTGGCCGCCTTGTAGTACACCGTTTCCGGTCGGTTATACTTCTGGCAATTGTCACAAATGAGTTTCACGTCAGACTTGAACACCAGAAGCGTCTCGTATTCGTTTTGGTCGATCTTCTTCTTCATTGTACTCAAGTCCATGGGATGTGATATTATAGACGAATATCCCGGAGCTATCATATCGCTGACGGGCCACGCGAAGAACTGCTGGATGTCTTTGCGCTGCAATTGCTTCAATAAATGAGATAAAAACTGTTGGAATTGGCTTTTGGTTGAACTCTTGGAAGAACCGGAACTCTTTTGCGGCGATTTCGTGGTCGGCAACAGAGCCGTCGACAGCGATTGAGTCGAGTCTTGCGATTGTCTCGAGTGGTGAGAACAGGAGCCGTGATGTCTGCGATGATGGGATCGGTGCCGATGTCGCGAGTGGTGCCCCGAATGGTGCGAATGTTTTCGATGTTTTTTCTTCGACTTCTTTTTCTTCACTTTCTTCGAAGACGTTTGACTCGTTTGCGGCGAAAGACCGCTGAATGCCATGAGTTTGGGCGGACTCTCGCCCTCATCCATGGCCTCCACGTGAGGCTCGAGTGGGGGCGCCGTCTGTGCGCTGGTGTTGGGACTCGACTGCGACGAGTAAACGGTCGGCACTTTGAGGACCAGCCGAAGAGGTTTCTGTTCACTGGTGTTGGTCTCGAAGTCACTCTTCTTATCCTTGTCTTTATGCTTCTTATGCTTCCGGGAACTGCCCATACGTTTGGTCTTCACTTTCACATCCATTTTGACTGTTTTTGTGGTCAAACGTGTCGATGAATATGAATGAGAGTGTGATTTGAGTCAAACAATTGTCACCCAAACGGATCAAATGAAGACAAAAACAGCAATGTTTGAAATGTATGAGTGTTTGTCCATAAATTACGTCCACTTTTGTCATCATTCATGTCTTTGATTGCCACCAATTCTGGACAAACTTTTGCAAAGAATCGTTCATTTCATGAATGAATGGTTGGTTACAGAAGTGATTGAATTGTGGATCAATTGTTTGGATTATATATTCAATGTAAGCATTGGTGTGAACAGTGATCCTATGTATGCCTCCATTCAATGAATGACTTAATAAATACAAACTTTTATAATATATCAATACATCTGACTATTACTGTATTTATGAAATTCTGTTTGTCTTTAGACTTATATCATAAGTTAAAAGTCTTTTGAATTTTAGTTTTAGTTTTAGGTTTATTAGAAATTTAAACTTTTTCTAAGATGATAAAACTCAATAATTTTATCTCTAAGCAATGTATGATACCCATGATTATAAATTGTAATGTAATAAACTGCGATAATATTCTTTGAGATTCATGTTTTTGTCAAAGAATTTGAAGTTTAATCTCATTAATAGTTTAAACGATTCGTGATTCTTAACAAATGTTAGATATTTAAACATTTTTATATAAAAGGCAATTTATAAGATGGTATATCATATTTTATTTCTTAAAGATATTAAGACATGTTTATACATAAAACATTCATTATTGGCATTTGATAGAAATAAAGAAAAATATATATATTACACAAGTATTGTATGACACGACTCTTAAGCTCATTATAATGATAATTGAATAAATGTTTTGAAATTATGAGAAATCGATAATAACGGTAATATAGAAGTGAACGCAAGCGTCAAACCTGTGGTTAATATTTGGGACACAAAATAGCGCTCAGAATATTGTAATTCAAAGTATAGACACAACTGTGCGCTCGACATATCACACCGAATATTATGCAACTTAAAAGTCTTTTTTGAGTTCACTTTCAACAGAATCAGTGATTTATTGAGTGCTGAAATTGTTTTAAAATTAGAGTCAATAATGAGTGCTAATCGATGTGTTGTTGAACGAGTCAATGGGTCATTGGGTGCGGTCTATCATTCAATTTGTGTCAATTAATGCGATGACAACTAACTCAACAAATTGTTGTTTCACTTATCAATTATATTACAACACAAAGCATTCAATTTGTGCAGACAGATAAGTGCCTACAAGACTAAAGCAATGTCATAAACCCTAAGTGTCTGAAATGTAAGTAAAGCTGAAGTTTTTGATTAGGAATGTATGATAAAAGCAAAGAATCGGTTATTTTTTCCAATGAATTCCTTTAGTCCATTGAAAGCAAAGTATTGAATAGAGAGCACAATATTTTAATTGAGCTCAAAGTGTATCCGATTTTTGAAATATAACTCAATCTCTATGACAACACTTGCAAAACATGTATTTTATCTCTTTATTTAATTCTAGTCTAGATTTTCTCGAGTCATTCAAAACGATTTATGAATATTCTAATTGTTAAATAATTTTTAGTTTATTAAAATGATCTGAAATTTACTTATGATTTATAATGTTCAATTCAAAATGTAAACTTACTTTATTTAAATAATAGGCTATTTTAGAGTATTGTTCTTTATATTATGGTAACCATTAAATTTTGAATGAAAATGATTGAATATAATACAATAAATAGCTTTAAGTTGCATTTCTAATATTCTAAAAATAACAAAGTTACTAAATTATTATCAAAAATAAATTATCTATCGAAGAAAATTAGTAGCTAAAAATGATATAGCTTTAATATCGTAGTACTGTATTATAATATGTGTAATATTTTTCAACTATACTTTATATTATATATTCGTATAATTTATATTTAATCTAAATTTAACTTATAGTAAATATATCGTAACTTCAGGTATTAATATTGTAAATGTGAAACATACTACAATAGTACTTTGTATGTGTAATACAATAATATCAACGTCTTTGAAAGAAATTTTGTACATTAGATACTTAATTAATTTGTAAATTATTTTTATAAGATAAAAATGTAAAATTTAACAAATATTAAAAATTATTTTACCATGTTAAACTCATATACAGTAGATATTGAATAAATTTTTTTATCTATATGAATTAAAATAACTCTTTAGTATTTTAAAGAATAAAAATCATTACTGTAATTAAATCGGAACTAAAATACTTTCACACTTTTTAGCATTTTAATGATTTTACTAAAATTTAATATGTACTCATAAATGGGTTGTTGTTTATAAAATTAACAAATTATAATATAATCTAATTAATTAAATAAAACATTTAATTAAGTTAAAATTTTTACATTATTCTTATACAGAAAGTATAATATGTTTTTAATTGTTTTTACCTAAATGATATGAAATAATTAAAATCAACTCATAAGCGCAAAAATCATTACATTATTATTCAAATAATATGTCATTAAAGTAAGAGGTATTATATTGATCAAAGACGATCCGGAAAAGATTGTCAAAGCTAAACATTAAAAGCAATCAAAACAATGATCTCATTTGTTTAAAAGATATAATAAATGATAGAGTTTTCAATAAAAGATCAATAAATATAGAATTGGTTTACAAATAGTAAGTTGTTGTGCAGAAATGCAGTTATATTTTATTATTCCTTAGCCCAATAACTCTATGCATATATGATATTTATTATACCTATTTTAATCGATTGAGTCTTTTGACTACAAAAACACTTTTGAGAATTAATGAAATGTTATAATAATATAGTATTTGAATATTACAAACAATTTCCTTGTGATTGTGAGACTTATAAATGTGAAATTTGTCGTGTAAATAAATAAATATACATTTTAAGAATATATGTGTTTCAAACAGAAATCCTTGTAATTTACATTATATTGTACTAAAAATATGTTTAAAATTCTTGTAGTGTTAGTGCATTGGAAATAAGAATCACATTTAAAGTACTATTGTTTAGTATGTTCTCGCAATACATTAATGATTTTGTTGTTTCAATTTTTGATTATTTTTTGACCCAATTCACCAAAATTATACGTGATTTGAATTATTGTCTTTTTTACGTGAATTATACTAGTGTTTTAGGCTTATTTGAATATATCGGACACTTCATACATAAATACATGTAATTTTTAACAAATTAGTCCCCATTTTATTGACTTTGTCTTTATTAAAATGGTTTAAGTTTTAATTAATTTATAGGATAATAAATTTTAAATAGCAATAATATTTTACTAAAATGTTATTAACAGCTATAAATATAGAATATTTTTTATTATGAATATTAATTAAGTTTATTTCTTTCTATTTATAGTTTGCACATAAATACCAATGGAATTAATAAATAATTGAAATAATAATAATAGCTTTTATGAAATTTTGATCACTTTTATTATCAAGGGCATTTTATATTATTTTATACATAATGCATACAAAATACATAATTTATTGAAATCATTTTTATAAAGTTTTAATAATCATTAACACAAATGGAATTTAGAGAGAAATCAAGTCATAATGAAAGCAGATTTTCATCACTTATTAGTTTTGTTAAGAAAGAGTCGACGGAAGAGATTAAAGAGATTTTGCAGAAGTGGTCCTATTTGTTGAATTTGAGGGATAAAAGCAATAGAAGTGCTTTACATTACTGTTCAGAAAACTCCAGTGCCTTAAGTGCGGATCTGATTCTAGACAAATGTCCGGATCTGCTCACCATTCAGGACACCGATGGCTATACTGCTCTACATTTAAGTGTGATTAATGGCAACCAAACAATAACTCGTTATTTGATTAACAAAAGTGATGTTAATTTCGCTGATTTATGCGATAATGAAGAGCATTCAGCCATACATTGGGCTACAGTTTGTGGGGAACTTGAATGTCTGGATCTATTGCTAAATGTAATTATTAATTGAAATAATCGATTAAAATGAGTGAATAAATCAAAGTGTAATTCTGCTAATAGCGTGGCGCACATCCATCCAGGGCTGACATTCACGGGGCATATCCTATACATTATTCCGCGCAGATGTGTAGCCCTCACAGCGGTATTTGCGTCGCAAACGACTCGACGATAGGACTGGCAGTTCTCAATCGACTTCTTCAGAGTCCAAATGTCGATGTAAACTGTGTGGACAGCGATGGCAGAACCCCTTTGCTATGGGCCGCCAGCGCTGGTAAGTGAGCCTTCATATTACACTTTCATATTAGTCTCATTCACTCACTTCTAAAGTCCTCATAAGTGTGTTATTGTTGTTCACTCGACACAGAACTTCGTGTCAGTAAAATAAATTATTCTTCAGGTAGTAGTTCTTCAGCACTTCTGGCTCTTATCAATGCCGGCGCCAATGTCTCAGCCAAAGACAAAGACGGACTGACAGGTCTGTCATATTCATACGGCTGTGCAATAATCTCTTATTTAAAACTTCATTTAACATTATTCTGCAATTTATTAGCACTTCATTGCGCTTCCAGTAGAGGACATATAGACTGTGTCGAGACATTGCTTACACTTTGCAGTGCAGACGTCAACCAAATGGATGGCAACGGATGTCCACCGCTCTTCTATGCGGTCACCTTAGGTCACGCCGACTGCACACGACTTCTCATTGAGTCGGGCGCTGACGTAAACTTCCAGGACTTTAAAGGAAGGACTGCTGCACATTGTGGTCAGTCTTTGCAAGACTTGTTTATAGCATAAAGTATATTAAATCTTGAAAATCATAGGCGCGGCCAGGGGTCAGCTCGAGACCATTAAGATATTAGGGCAACACAACGCTAATCTTTGGCTCAGGAATATTAGGGGAGATTTACCTCTCCATGAAGCCGTCAAATCTGGTAGAAAAGGTATGTCTGAACAATAAGTTTTGCAAACTTTTCGAACTACAGAATAAATGTATTATAATACTGTATTGTAGTACTTGTAGAACTTGTAAATATAGTTTTGATAGTTGTAATTAACATATTTGTTACAGTAGATGTTTTATTAAACTCATTTCAGAGTTAGTGAAATGGCTCCTGGATCAAATTCCTGCCGCAGTCAATGCCACCAATTCGTTTGGTCGGTCGGCTCTACACATATCTGCCATCAATAATAACATAGAAATGTGTAAAATTTTAATTGATTCCGGAGCTGATGTGAACACAGTTATGAAACTGAAGGGCCATTTCATTACTCCATTAGACGCAGCTCTACAGAAAGGGTACAGAGGGGTAGCCAAGTATCTGCTACTTCATGAGGCACTGCCCGCTTCCAGAATTAGCCACAACTCAAGCAATACAATCGCCAACAGATACTCATCAGATGAGGCACATCTTGAAGGACTGGCCTTAGATAATGGCAGTCCTTTGGAGAGTTTGGATGAATGGAAAGCACGAACAGATAGTTCTGCAGACAATGCCATTCTTCACACTCAGACACAATCCAAACCGATTGAAACCTCGAGAACACAATTACCAAAACTGCCAACACTTGTCTCACAAAAGGCTCAAACGCCAGAACCACTAACTTCTGCTCACATAGAGAGCGGAACTCATTATAAAAATATTCGTGAATTTGAAACTCCACTCATGGATAGGCCGTCCAATCTAAAGCAGGCCATCATCACCAATGTGTACGTCACAAATACCCCGGTCTGTCACTCAAAACGAGTTCCTCCGCTCAAGAAAGCCAAGAAGAAGTCGAGGAAAATGCTTCACGAAAGCGATGACCTGAAAGCTGTCAGAGTCTACACGCCATCCATGTCTTCGTCTTCTTCTCTATACAACGGCGACGACAATAATATTAGAGTCGTTTTGGAGACTAAAGACACTTCACTTCCTATTTCTGATAAGGAATTAGAAAAAATATATCAAAATAATATAGAAGGCAAACAAAACCAAATCACAAATGGAGATCATATGACTTCTGATGACTTATTACTCAAACAAATCGACTTAAATACAGGAATTGAAAATATAAGTGAAAAATCACATAAAAATGAAGACCAATTAACTAATATAATCGATGAAAATACTGAATTGAATGAAAAACATTTAGAAAGTGCTATCAATTCACACAAGAGAAAAGACAGTTTGATGAAAGATAATTCATCTGCAAATGAATCATCAAAAAGTGGAACTAATAAAAAGAGAGGAAATTCTTTGGTGAGAACGAGTTCAAAGAAAAGTGATACTCAAAGACAAGATACTGCAAGAAGTGATACTCAAAGATCTTCAGCCGACACGAAAGGATCCATAGGTAATGCTAGAAAAGAGAGTATTAGAAAGTCTGTCATTCAGGCGTCTAAAGAGATGTCAACAAATGGAAAACATCTTAAAAGTGACAAAAGTGTGAAAAATAAAAGTGAAGAACAAATGTCAGATCATTCAATACAAAAGTCTACGGATTCTGAAGAAAGGAAACGCAAGAAAATAGTAGCAAAAAATGAATTCTCAGAAAAAATGAATGAAATACAGCAAAAGAGTTCGGCTAAAAGTGTGGACAAAAAATTAGAAGAAATAATTGAATCAACAAATCAATTGGAAAGTCATGTGAAAACAAGCGATCAATTAAATGAAACAAATACTACTTCAGTCGAGGGAGAACTCGGTGATAAAAATCTAGACGATAAAAAAGACACCGATTCTGTTACTTCTATACAGTTAGACAACGAATCTGTGAAAAGTACTGCCAATTCAGACAAAGAGAATATAAGCGAAAAAATTGATTTGAATATTAAAGAAGAAACAAAAGAAGTAAATAAAATAATTCATGAAACAAATAATAAAGAAATAATATCTGAGAAGAATTCAGAGAAAGAAGAAACGGATGAATACGACAAATACTTTGATCGATGGGAAAGTGATTCCGAACAGACAGTTATTAACTCAGACATCAAACTGTTGACAGAAGATATAAACAATAATTTTATTGAAACAGAAGACATAGGAAAAGATAATGCAATTATTAAAAGAGATTCCGTTGAACATGAAAAGTCAGATTTACAGATAAAAGCCGGCGATAAAGTTAGTGCAACTAAAAAGGAAAAGATTCATGAATTAAAAACAAATGGAAAGAATCGAGAAGTGAAGCAAACAAATGGGAAACCAAATGGTGTTAAAACTGAACGCAAAGAGAGCATCAAAAGTACTTCGAGTTCAAAGGCAAGTGAAAAGAAAGCGATTACTAATAATAATAATAATAATAAATTATCCAAAAGAGTTGATTTAAGACCATTGAATTCCAAGGATAATAATATTAAGGTTACGACTAATAAAAAGGAAAATAGCGTTAAAACAAATTCTGTTAGGAATAAAGAGAGCGCTCGGAGTAAACAGAATACAGGAGTCAGAGAAAGAAAGACGAGTCAAGAAAGTAAAGTAAGAAAAAAGAGAGACTTAGCCGAAAGTAAACCGTTGCTCTCCACCAGTGATTTGAGTCTAAATAAAGTGACGGATAATAAAAATGAATTGAAAGCGAATTCCCTGAAGAACTCGGTGTCGAATCAAGAAATAAATGGCACTCATATTGAGTCTGACAAACAAGTCATAGGAAACGTATCGAGTGAAGAGTCTATATTTGACTCGGCGTTGATTATCGATAGTATGGAAAAAGAAGATTCGCAAATGTATTCTTCATTAATGGATCAAATCTATGCGAGCGGTGAGTCTGTGTCTCCGAGTAGAGAACACTTGGATGTGATGGGCGAGTGTCATAAGCCGGGTTCGAGATGTGGTCATAAATTGCATTTTAAGACAATACCGGCAAATGTGGGCAAAATAGAGACGGGTCACATCGGGTCCAGAGTTGACTCGAGACGTGATAACCGATATCCGGACAATACTGTGAGACAGCATAGAGTGCTCAGGGTGCGACGAGAGAGACCCAGTTCTGATGGCTATAAATCGATTGATCCAAATATCATAACACAAACAGTGGAGAAAAGTTTGCGAAAGTAAGTCACAGGAAACAAACAAAACATAAATATTCATTAATTAACTCATTTGCAAATCAATGAAATGTAATTCATATGCATTTCAGATACCAATTGGAGCGCAAACTGTTTGAAGAGTTGCACGATTTGAAGCGATTCCAGATTAGAAGCGGCAGATCTAATGAGATATTAATGGTTAAGAGACTCATCGATAAGTTCAGGAAAGACGTGAAGGCGCCCGGAATGAGTGATTTCAGCGGCTCCTACACCTATAAAAACTATGAATATTATCTCTACGGTATGTCTCATAAACATATTTATAATTGCTATTAATTTTTGTCATTAGTTTTTATTGCCAAACATATCATTTGAGACATTTGACATTATAATTTATTAAATGATCATGATACTAAATTATAACATTTTTATGACATTTGTAGACCAATTGCGCAAACTTTCGACTTCCAATCAGGGAAAGGTTGCATTACTAAACAGGGTATTCTTAAACGCATATAAATAATAGTTTTAATTATTAATTGTTTTACTTATAGTCAATGAGTCATGAAAACATTCAGTTAATTAGAAATTCAAATGAGAGCATAACTCAGAGTAACCCTGAAATGATGCAAAACACTGCTGGACTCGATATAAATCAACAAAATAAGGACACCAATGATACACAATCGCCTGATAAAGATCGCAACATTGAAAGCAAACAACAATTATCGCAAAATGCAATCATTGCGAACACATTACATACAGAGAGCGGTGAAAGTGGTACACATGACACGGAAATTATGGAAACTATTGCTATTTCAGAGACAAACGATAAGCATAGACATGAGACCAGTAATGAAATAGATTCCGGTAATGATAGAGAAATACATTTTGTTTATAAATCAGACAGTGATTTGATAAAGTTTGACAGTACGGGTTTAGGGCTTACACTACACAATGATAGCTGTGAAAGCAATCAACATTCGGATGTGAATGCAGACCAAACTGACCAATGCATTGGAGATATTGTAGACATCGGGGACATTGAGAAACATCTAAAAAGTGATGATATTTTCCGAGATTTACAGAACAGAAGTGTAGAGCAGAATGAGCTGATAGAACACAGCATTGAATTGAGTAGAAACAGGAAAATTAGTCAAACCATTAGTCAAGATATCAGTGAAAATATTATAAATGATTGTTTGAATGAAATTCATCAACAGTTGACTCAAAAAGAAGTTAAAAATTTGGAAGAAAGTGAAGACTTATCTGTTGATGAAATACAAGATTTGCAGAACGGAATGGATTTCTTTAAACAATCAAATGTCGAAAAAACTAAAAGTAAAATAAGCACCAAATCAAGTGATAGTCAAACTGACCGCATATCGGTATCCGAAGCAAAGTCAACATTTGGATCATTAAGATCTGAAAATAGTTTGTCGAGAAATTTTAGCTCAAAATCTGTGAAATCGACAAATACTTCAAACTTAAGAAGAGATAAAGTGAAGTACTCCTCAGCCAAACAAAGTTACAGAAAAGAGTGTCTAAAATCTGTCAAAGATTTGGAGCCAACAGATAGGGCTAAGAATAGGCCACAATTCAAACGATTGAGAACTAGAATTCCCAACAAAAGAGTAATTAATATACCGATTGATGAGATCAGAGAGCGCTGGAAACCAATCAAAGAAAGTGAACTCAAAAAGCTTTATATTTTGAATTCACACAAAACTGATAGCCAACTAAAGACTCAATATATACTTTGGTATGAATTGAACAAGACTTTGAGACACAGTTGGGACAAAACAAAGTCCACATTTGACACACAAATCGAGAAATATATCGTCGAAAACAGAAATAGTTTGCAAAGACGACGAACTCTGTCTGATTCGGTCTTAAATACACATAAAGTGGACTTAAATCATATTCCCATTGAATGATGGCTTAAATAGTCTGTGATTTATAATAATTCTAATATTTAGTTAATTACTGTAATAATAGATATTATATTATATATTCATACAATGTTTATCCATGTCTGGAATTACTTAAAGTTTTTTGTTAAAATAAAAATTTAGTTTTACGGTATAAATAAGTTTAAAAAGTTATTTATTGACAATTTTATATAATTACAATTACATAAGAATATCTAATAGTGTTGTATATGCCATGAAATGTTTAATCGATGTTTTAATAGTGAGAATAAGTGCAGAATTTTTAAAAATATCTTTTTATTTCCTAAATTATAGTGAACTAAGAATTTGTGCACAAATTAAATGTTAAGTAATAAACAGTTTTATTTAAAGACAAAAATCAAAGAAATACAGAATTGAAAGGAAACTCAAAGAGAAGAAGAATAAACTCTATAACGAATATCTTCGCACAGCCTGTGCTCCGACTGATGGCAACCTTTTGGGGAAACCTCTCCTCAACTTTATGGCAGCCCTGAAGATGATAACAGTGACGGAGCCGTAAATGTAACGAATGTTTGTGTCTTTCGTTGGCGAATATGTGGCGCCAAATGTCTGACCGACGACACAATGCCAGGTCGGGCCCCGACGCCTATCCATCCCCTCCTCGATCAGAGACGACACGACATCAAAGGCCTGGCTTTTGGTGAACGCCTGGTCCACCACTTCCTCCACAATGTCTTTGAGTCTCTGATCCAAGTGTTGACTCGATTCGTGGAATCGCTTTCTGATGGTCTCAACACTTGCAGACACTTTCCGCTGCTCTTGGCTTTCGTGGTCACCGTCACTCACTTCCGGAGTATTCTCTTCAGTGATTGTCTTCATTATCTCCATTCGTTCCACTCTTTCTGAATCTGTTTCTGAAATCTCTTTGAGCTTTGGTCTCAGTTTTTGAACGATTACTTCTGGCGATAACTGTTGAATGACTAGTGATTTGAATTCAAATGATTTAAATAGTATTTCATTTACTCATTCAAATCAATTCAATATTACACGAGAAATATATACAAATTATATACAAATTCTGTGTTTAACGTTAGAGTTAACGGACTTTTCTTGAACTCAGAATTTTACAGAATTTCAATTCTAATAAATCTCGAGATTTCTCTATTCTGTAAAACAATAGGGGGTTAGGAATGAGCCGTTTATTGTGAATTGAGTTTAAGTTACAAAACTTATAAATAGTTGTCATTTTCACTCAATTAGATAATTGTCTTGTTTCTACTGCCATGAACTGGTTATTAGACTATTTGTCTGCCATTATAATGACCGCTGTATTGATAATATTCGTGACACTATTATATCGATCTATTTCTTTGGCTCCAAATCGATGGACATCTGGTTTGATAAGTACTATCTCTGCGATACAGTGGATGCCACTCACAGACACATTGTCCGCATAGTCATCGACACTCCCATCAGAGAGAATCAGTTCGTGGACTACAGACTTAATCTTATACTACAGTCTTATAGTGGCCTCCAATTGGTTAACATTGAATTGGATGGCAATGATTTGATGACATACTGTCCCTTCGATGCCATGACTCCCAACAAAAGTGTCATTCATTTCATTCTCCACACTCGGACCTCACTGGAGATGATGGACACCATTGTACTCAATCTCAACACTCCCGGAGTGATCAAAGTTTTCAACGTCGAGATCCAGGGGATAGACTCCCTGTCGACCAACAGGGCTCACGTGGGCCTCGAGATCACCAAATTAGGGACAGCCGGCGCTCTCAAGAGTCAGAGCTTTATAATCACAGCTCTTAAGCAAAGATCTGTCGAGTCGTCAGCCTTTCCGTCGCGTCTGCTCTCGTCCTATGAATACATTGTTTTCGTATTCATGACAATCAATGTGATGGCAGTCTTGTGCTCAATGGTTGTCATCTGCGGTCAAACCATTTGCGAGAAATACAACAGCTTTCAGACAGCCCTCTACACAGCACTGGTAGCCTGTATGCTATCGGCGCTCGTATTGGTGGTTGTGATCAGTATTTATCGCTATTTAATTAAATACAAATGTGAGACCACTTACGACTCCCAGGGATGGAAAGGTATTCGCATTTCATACCTAATAGTAATCATAAGCACAGGCATAGCATCGGCTAGACCACTTCTCTGTCATTGACTGACGAATACGTGACACAAATTTGGCACAGAATTTGGTTTCAATTCATATTTCACTCAAAATTCTTTACTTTTCGCTTCAAATCTAAATTCAATAAACTTTTTAAACTAATTATTTGTTTTCTTATTTCATTTATGTATAAAATACTTATTACTAATAATCACTAACTTTTAGGTATTTACATGTTTTAGTAGTTCATCGATAATATGAAATCTTAACGAAAGTTAAATAAATAGTGATTTGTTTGCGAGTATTTAGAAATAATATTTTTGTTTATGTGAAAGTAGAGAATTAAGATTTTATTGAATTAGAAATATTGTCATCAAATGTATGGAATGAGACCAAAATGTGTGAAATATTGGTTTGTGGTCTTATAATCAGGGGTTGGAGTCTATTTGACCGCTACTTCTTGTGCTTATAAGAGGAACTGGAGGTGGCATTGGTTTGACTCTTATTGGACTCTCTGGATGTGTTGGTGCCCTTGTATTGGGAAATGGACTTCACTTTATGCCCTTTGGCCACAAGTTGTGAGAAATAATTGGATCCGTCGTCATCCACTTCCTGTGGTTTGTCAGGTGTCGGTACTTTGATGGCACTCTTGGGACTTGTATTTGACTTTGACTTCTTTGACACTTTGGAGGACGACTTTCTCGAGACATTGCTGTTGTCCAGCAAATCGTCTGAAAGTAAACCATATATTAGTTTAAACTGCAATTCAATTGTCTTAATAACCAATGAGTGAGACCTATATCTGGAGGTAGCGGTCGACTGAAAAAACCGAAACAATTGGCAAACACTGAGAGCATCGGTAGTAGGAAGAGGAGCAACACTGCGATACCGATGCCCAGGGCTGCCGACCAATAGATAACTTCACTGATTTGACTGCTATTTCTGAAGGCTTTGTTTTCTTCAATGGTTTTGTTGGACACGACTATTGAGGCGAAAAGAGCCGATGCTATGCCTGTGCTTATGATTACTATTAGGTATGAAATGCGAATACCTTTCCATCCCTGGGAGTCGTAAGTGGTCTCACATTTGTATTTAATTAAATAGCGATAAATACTGATCACAACC